>JAJKFJ010021527.1:0-101558 GCA_027382625.1 Tetmemena sp. SeJ-2015
AATAGAAGTTGGCATCTGCAAGTGGAACGAGGACCTCTGCTTAATAGAAACGAATAGTAATAAAGTGATTGATTGAGGAAATTCAAGTCAATTTTGTATATTAAATTAAGAATGCATGAATTATGATAAAATAGTTCTCATAGTAAATAAGAAGAGGAATGAAGTGGGTTAATTTTCTAATAAATTACTTTAGCCGAGTTGGAATGAAATCCTCTCAGCTCTTTATTATTGCAAAGGAGAGTTTTAAGGAAAAAAAGATATAATTACAAATTACTGAAAAAATATACTTGCTTCATAAATATTTTTGTGGAAATTATTTTGACTTAAATTCATTATTTTTCCCTTTCTTTTATATAAATTTATTGAATCGAATTAAATCCCATGAATATAAGATACCTAATAAGGTTTTCACCTCAGACTCCTTTAAACTCATGTATTTTGTCGTGACAACACAATCTTTATGCAATTGATTGCCACAATCAAAGACTAAACTATTATTAAAAAAATATAGATCTATTTAAGATTCAGATAAGGCTGAGATGAGAGTTGATCCCCAACTTTAGATTCAAAGTGAAAACTTCGAATTTTAAGTCTATGAATGTTTCATATCAAATATTCATATTGAAAAAAAATTACATTTCAAAATATCTATTATTCTTTTATCAAATTTAAATTGAAGTCACAGTCTCAATTCTAGAGTTATCTAGTAGCAGAGTCTTTTAAGAAGCTTGAATATTTTCTTAATGTGCTTATTCCAAAGCATTATTCATGTTAGCCACAGGGAAACCTTCTAGTAAGGCCCCTCCCGCCATAGTCTTCTTTCTGTGGTCCCAGTTCCATTTATAAATCTGGATTCCTTTAGACCAAGCGTATCTGATAGTCTTTTAATGTGGTCCTTGTCCCAGTTATAGCAAACAATTACATTAACATATTCTTATAAGTTGGGGTTTCTATCGAACTCCTCAACAAGGAAATTGTGTTAGAAAAGATTTTTTCTCTGTCTTCTTCTCTTAATTTTAAAGTCATTTTAGCGCTTATTTTCATCATTCATATTCTCAATAATGAATGGCTGTCCTTCATATGAACCCTCCTCGCAACTATTCCCGTAGTAGCAATCTTGCATCGCCTCCCCCTCAAAATTTAGCAATATATTATCATGATTTGGAAAAGTCAGAAAATTTTTGTCTGTGGAAATTTAGAATCGATTATTGGCTTTAGTTTTGGTAAAGGTGTATCATAAATGCTCTGCTAGAAATTAGATTCCTGTTTTTTTGCGGAAGATAGATTTTCATCTCTGATGAATAGTTTGCTTTCATAGAGCTCATTTGGTTTAATCTAGCTAGCAATTCCTGAGAAAACACCTTTCTCAATACCATTCTAACCTTTCGTCTCCTTACTCAGAGGGCTCGCATTTTCGCTGAAGCTCCCATTAAGAGATTGCTGAAAGCAAGCACTGTCATTGGAAGTACTGACGCTAGTGCTCCTATTTTCTCCTAAATCTAAGATTTGAGAGTAGGTGGATTAATTTGTGAATATGCTTGCTTTTTTCTATTCACTCTGGACAGTGATTTGCATATGATTTAGTGCTTCACTATTCTAAGAATCACAAATACAACCATTTATTGAAATCAAGATGGAGCCTTGAGAAGTGATGACTCTCTTTATACTAAGCAGAGAAGCTGTCGATTCTAATTGACTGGCCTCTTTCGTTTGAACCGTTAATGCTTATGTGGTTCTTCAAGCCAGACTGAGTTGTACCATCTAGGCTGCACTCTTTGATTTCTTAAACTTAAAATAATTTCCTGTGTCTAACTCTTATAATAGAGTTTAATTTTTTAAGCGAAATGATTTTTTTGGGAGTAGGAAGATTTCGATTTCTTATGCTTAATTTCTTATTATGAAATTTAATGACGCTTCATGGAGTTAGCACTTCTCCCTCTCTCGCTTCTTCCTCCTTGATAGACTCCAATTGGAATTTAAAAATGTACACATTATTTAGTATGCATTATATACGCTTTTATTAAAAAATTTCCCTTTATAATCTGGCCTAGATTAGCAGAGTATTTGTACTTTTAGTTGTGAGAGGAGGGCTTATCTTGCCTCTTCTTTGTTTTTTGAAGTGAGAGCAAGTGTATTTCTCTCTCGTTGAAGCTCAACTTAGTGGGCTTGATCTAACTCAGAATCGAGGATCTTTACTTCTTAATTGTTTCATTCTAAATTTTTTCATTTAACATCATATTTAGCAAGGGGAATAATTTTGAGAAGGTTCATAAGTATCATGTTTGAGATCACTCCATTCTCTGAAGCCAAGAAAGGGTTTGGTTTGTGTGCTGTTGGCTTTTTAAGAACTGGACTAAAAGCTGAGAACTCAGATTAGATAGAGACCAGTGGTGTTGAGGTTGTGTTTTAAGCGTTAATGGTCGATTGATCAACACATTCTTGATTAGGTGAGACTTGCATTTCGTTTGATTATGAGAGAGTTTAATTATTCAATTGATACTCAATAGTTTTAAATCAAAATGGATTTTAGAAAATTTATCACATCAGTTTTAATTGAATTGTGAATAAAAAAGAAGATTAAAATAAATTCCAAATTATAAAAAGATTACTTTAAAGATAAATTCATTCATCTATACCATGAGTATCATGCATAATTTTAAGATTCACAATGATTTGTATCCTTATTTGTTCATATTAAGTAATCATTGCGGGTTTATTTGCTATTAAATTTTAAATAATAAACTTACTCATTCGTTCGTTCTTTACTAATCTCCTTCCCTTACAAACTTTCCTACTTCTCCGCTAGTTATCACATTCTCTTCTAATCTCATTCTCTTACTTGTAGCCAATAAATTAAACATACTAGTTTCTCATTTTGTAGATAGAGCGATATAGTTCTTATATTCGAGAAAATAATGATAAATTTATTGCTTAATATCCAATAAATGAAATATAAGATTTCGCTTCCCCTTTTTATCAAAAGCTGAGAGAAATCTGATCCTGCCCACAGAACATTTCTAGTAGGTCAGCACCATCCTTATTAAACTTTACTATCTCTTTTAACTCTCTCATCGATATTTCTTAGTCAATGTCGATCTTGAGGCACTTAAAAATGAAGTGCGCGAAATACTCTGACAGCTGTCTGAAGAATTTTTCGTTATCCTCTCTGTCCTTTTCAGATTCAGCCTCCTTCACTCCACTTGAGAAATCTTCTTGCTTCTAGGACTAGGGACTCTAAGCTTATTACTTACTTCTCTTCGATTTTGGAGAGGTAGGACTAAGCTCATCCGTAAACTAGCTACCCTTATCTTTCTAATAGGAGCGTGAGGGACTCTCTTGATTTAGACTCTTGAAAGTTCTTGTGCATAGATTATAAATTTCTTCGTAACTCAGGGTTCCATTCCCGTCGTCATCTATCAACATAAACAGCCTTTCAATTTTGTCTTCTATGCAATTAGTCTTAAATGAACACACTATTCCCATGAAGCTTTCGAAAGATAAGCATTCTACAAGTTTATTATAAAATTGAAAACTTACTTGACTTGAGATCTAAATCCTTAGCTATAGTCTAAAAGATTTTAGATACCATCACCTCATTTTCAAAAATAAGTTAGGGGAACCCATCTTTCTTTAGAGTTTCCATATCAACTCCATCAATTTCAATTCAAACTAATGCATAAATGACTATAATTTGAAGAAGCTCGTCTTATCTGTTTTCATATTTATAAAATGCTGTCATGAAACATAAGGCAGCATAGTAGGCATAAATCTTGAGGAATTCCTTCCTCTCTAATCTAAATTTCTTCTCATAGTGAGGCATCTTCTTTAATATACCTTTGGTGAGGGTCCTTTAGATTTCTTGAAATACTCTTAAGCTAGATTTATCTTGAGCCCTTTGAAAGTTGTATTTCATGAAGTAGTTCTTGATCTCTTAGTTCTTCCTTTTCCTTTCTTATATTTCCTTTTCAGCTCTTTATTGTGTACTGAGGATAACTTGTTCTTATTTATCCTTTAAGCCCAAATAGTCTAACTTTTGCCTCTCTTTCAATTTAGCAGTTCTCTTCTATTGTGAATCAATTAGACTTTTTAGCGCTTCTTTGTTTCTTCCACTTTTTGAATTACTCACTGGTTAAAGTGGATCTATCTCTATATGCTAGAAAGAGCACTTTTAAGGAGAAATACTTTGATTTCTCTCTGAACATGGTAGGGTTGTGTGTACCTCTCTGTCGGTTGCTGTGGGATAATGATATATCTAGTTATTTGATAATCTTTAGATGCTATATCCTTTGTAAGGCAAAGGAACCTTATCTCCCTAGCTTTGAAATCTTTAAGAGGATGCTTTAAGACTCTGATCCAAGTGATTAAATTTCACTCTTGGAGATTGGCTTGAAAAGGGAATAAATGCTTTACTTCTATGTGAGCGATCTGAGAATATAGGAGTCTTTAAAGGCTATAGTATGTTGACATTAGTATACTAAGAAAACTGTTGTTCAGTACTCTTTAAAATGGATTTAAGGGGTTTTAGAGTTCGAGTATTTGAAGCTGCTGTATCTATTGTCTAAAAGTTTGAAGAAGAGTTGTCTTTAAAATCTATGCTTTGGAAGAGCTTGGGACTTGAGATTTTGTTCATCTCATTCCTAGAATAGTCAGAGGAGAAAATTTTCCTTGGTGAGAGCTGGTCAATATTTTATTTAAGTCTCTGGTTTTATTCTAGTGCTCCTTTGTTTATTGAAGCTAATCTCCTGTTTGTTAGGTTTCCATTAGAAGGAAGAAATTAGAAAGATTAATCCTCTGTTGAAATATCGAAGTAGCTAGCGCTATCAATAGACGACTCCTTCAATTTAGAAATGTTGGTCTTGTATTTGTTCATTCTTCTGTTGAATGCAAAACTCTTCAATTCCTTGCATTATGAAGGCTATAACAGTATTAATTTGAATGGATTTACCTGATATGTAGATTTAAAAATGGATTAATTTTCAAGATCAAGGGGTTTATTTCTGTATTTGGATTGCTCAAAATGATTCCTGACATCTTCCTTACTTATAGTTTTGACATTACATTCTAATAAAAAGGGTTTTTTATCTTTCTACTACTGCTGGATAGTTTGCTCAAATGAATGGTCTGAATCTTTTTATAATTGATTTCTAATTTCATGAGTTTTGGAGAACCATCTCTTGCTCAGAGAACCCTGCTGCTGGTAACGATAATTATTTCTCGATGATAAGCTAGTCGACTATAAGTTGGGATGCATCATTTGATTGATTTTAAAATTTTATTCCATCAAACTTAACTAACTAACTAACTAAGTATCCTAATTAATCTCTGTGTTCATACTTTACTTCTCAAAATCCTTTTATGAAATTATAGGTTATGAAGCCACTATTTGAACTGATAAGTTCTAAATTATTTGAAGTTAAACTTATCTAACTAAGTCAATTTCAGAAGAATATCTTGTCTAGCTTCTTGAATTTAAGGTCAAGAATAGGGAAAACCTCATCACTTTGGGTTTTACTGAGACTCCAGTCGCTTCCCAAATTGAAACCCTTGCCTCTCAATTGATCGTAGGTGCTCTCCTTATGTGAGAATTCTCTGTGCAAGTAATCCTGAGCGAAGTCGTGATATATTCTAGTATCTAACACTCTCACAACGACTTGATCAACTCTCAAATAGTATCTCACAAGCACATAGAAGCAGTCCTTCATTACTCTAAATCTAACCTGCATGCGAGTGTAACCCTGATCGCCTAGGTCATCCTCATAAAGGAATACTTCTCCAAAGTGAAGAATGGGATTATCTCTTCCGAGCTTGTCAAGAGGAATAGCATCCTCTGTTGATTCTAATCTCAAGGTTGAATCAGAATCTCTAGGAGTAGATTAAAGTACAAGAGAGGTAGTCTCGCTTTTGAGTCTCTCAGCGTGATTAGAAATGAGTCGAACGCTGCCCTTGTAAGGTGAGGAATAAGTCCAGTCAGAGATAACTTCAATCTGCTTGAAGTCTTTCACCTTGGACATGTCCTTTCCTTTCCAATGCTCAGCCTCTTTGACCTCTATGTTCTTAGGTATCATATCAATTTGATTTAGAGCGAACTCCCCACCCTTGTAGTTTAAATTTAATCTCTCGAAAACTTGCTCAAGAGAGCGCTCTTTTCCTTCCTCGTCTTGAGCAGACTTGGAGAGAAGTACCTCTCTCTTTGCATAGCTAGCTAGGGAAAGAGCTTCGATGGGGGCGAATTCCAAAAGGAGATCTTTAGCAGGGTTAACTACAAAGAACCTATTGAAGCCATAGAGTACTTCGGGCATGCTCATGGTTCCCACTACATCTGAGACTTGATCAAGTTGCTTTGCACTAAACATAGGGTAGTCAGAGTGATAGAAGTCCCAGGCTCCTTGATTGAAATGATTTTTAAAAAAAACTATGAGGCGAAATTTAAATGCTGGAATTCAATGTTGTACTAGCACTTGATAACAGTTGCTTATTTGGGGTGCGCATGAGAGTGATCTTTGCATTCTTCTCCTTAAGATAAGTAATGCATATCAATGTGATATTTTAAATTAAAAATGAAGAGCAGTCGGTGGTTTATTAAGCTGGAGTATCTTTGCTAGTGTCTGTCTGATTGGAAGATTCCATATCACTTACCAATTCTATCACTTATTATAAATTACTAATTATAAACTAATTTTAATAATGATCGACACCTCTCAAATTTTTAAGGAAAGTGATCTTGACAAGGGCTTCATCCTCCGAGCGAATGATTAAGTAGCCCGTATAATGAGAGAAATAATCCACAGCAACTCAAGTGATCAACTGTCCTTCAGTCGCAAGATGGAAGTCATTAATCTTGATCCTAAGAAGAAAATTTATGGGTAAGCTCTGCCATTTTCTTTATAGCTTTTCAATATTGGCTAATGAGACCAACTTAATGATTTAACAAATTTTCATCTCTTTAACAATCAATGTGATAACTCTTTCCATGCTTTAGATTAGTAGTTGACAAGAGAATATATCTTGCCTCGCTTTGTGACTTGCCTAACATAGTAGAAGGGCAGAAGACTTTGGACTATCGCACTTTCTACAAGTCTGTAGATGTTGCTCAGATTCTTTATGTACACAACAAATTTCTGGAGGACTTTGCAGCCCGCTCGCCCGAGGAACTTCTCAAATTTGCTACGGACTATAATCCAGTGCTCGAGGACTAGGAGTTCTTCAATCAACTTTACCGCAGACAAGAAACTAGGAAGATGGTTGAGGAGATGAAAGCATCTGAGAACTAGCAAGTTGAATACACTCAACCTCTTAAGTTTAGACATGGACTTGTACCAGTCGCCAAGAATATTAGAAACATCAGACATAAGAAAGAGTAAGTGATTTAAACTTATTATAATGGTGTTTTGTAGATCGAATGAAGACCCAAAGCAAGTGCATGCAGTTGAGCACATCTTAAAAGACATTATAGCAAGAATTCAAATAATTATCTCTTCCCAAATTCCATTTATGATTTGACTATATTGATGTATAAATTTTGTTGTTTTTATAAACCCCTTTTCTTTAGTACGGATTTGCAGATAATGTGGAGGAAGATTTGCTTGAGTTTGATGACAATGGCGATTTGAAGCAAGTTATAAAGGGTGCCAAGGAGAAACGCAAGGAGCCCTAGAGTAGTCTTATCCACCTAGACCTATATAACGATCCAAGCGCAAAGAGTGAGTCTAACTACTAGGGTTTGAATAATAGCCAGTACAAGAGCGGCCTAGGGTTGGGCCAAGATGGGTAGTCTAGTATGTACTCGATCCCCATTGATTAAGATGATGGAGCTACCTCTTACAGAGAGGGAGCGGATACTCTTTATAATGAGAATTACAATAGCAACCTCCTGGATTAAAGCGAAGTCATGAATTCCTCAAACTAGTTTCAACAAGTCAGCTACCCTTAACTTCAAATTCAAAGAGACTAAACTTAGGGAAGTTAACAAGTGAATTATATGTAACAGCAGCAGCCATCATCTATGAGCTTTGATGCAAGTAATAGCTAGTATCTCCCCCCTAAAACTGCGTTTGGAGTTGATAATTAGGATGTTGTTATGAATGATCAATAAGAGTAACCATACAATTAGGCTTAACCTGAAATTAATTCTTCAAATGGACAAGGAATATTGCCTCAATAAGTTGCTGGAGAGATGAACGTGTAGTTTACATACACAGATTATTAGAATATGAAGTAGGATTTGAGGGAAATCAAGTTACTCATTAAGCAGACTAAAAATGATATCAAAGAGGGGATGCAGCAAGGAGTTGATATCATAGAGCTCAAAGGCTATTTTAGAGATCTTTGCAAGTAAAAGGACGGGATAAAATCCTAGAAGAAAATAGCAAAACGCCAACTCAAAGTATACCTAAGACAAATCCAGCCTGCGGCAGACCAGATTCCGCAACAGGAAAACAATGAATAGTATGGCTAGGGCAATAATTGATCGATAATTTTTTTTTTCCACCAGGGAAGAAATTCCCTATACTTGACTTAATTATTGCAAGAAATAAGATCATAAAAATTATAGATTAAGTTTGTTATCAATCAATAACTTAGTGATTGATTAAAAAAATCTTAAACTAACTATATTTTAAAACATTATAAGCTTTTTTTCTTTTTTTTAATTTTTTTTTTTTTTAATTTTTAAAAAACCTTTATTAAAGTGAGTCTGAACATACTCAAATATTTCCCCTTTCCCATTTTTTTTAATTTTCTTATAATGATCATTTTCCCCTTTAAATTAGGGCCCAAAAAATTTGCTTGCCCCTTAGCTTCTTTTTTTAGGGGAATCCCCCAAATTTTCACCCCTTTTTTGTTAAAAGGGAAAAATTAGCCCCAAAATTTTCCCAGCGCCTTTTTCTCGCCCCAAAATTTAAAATTCCTTTTAAACATTTTTGCTTTTTTAAAGCCGTTTTGGGGTTTTAAAGGGTTTTTTCGTAAGTTAGGGGATAGTCCCCAACCAAAAGTAGTCTTTGCTTTTTAATTGTTTTTTTAAAGGGGGAAAGCGGGCTTTTTTTTAATCTTAGGTTTAAAATTTAATTTGAGAAGGGGTGGATGCTGAAAGTAAAAATTGTCTTTAAAATGAGTGGGGAAAAGGTTGTATTCATGAACCTTAATTGTTGTTTAAAATTCAAACTGGGTTTTTATTGCGATGAATTTCATAAATTTAAAAAGGAAGCTTTTTAATTTAAAAGGCATCGGGGGAGTAAAAGAAAGTGGGCCCTAAATTAAAACCAAAGAATTTGGCTACAAATTTTTTTTTAAACTATTTTTTTTTCAAAAAAATTTAAAATTTTTTTTATTTTTTAAAAAAAATTTAAAATTTAGGTGATGGGAATTAAAAAGGAATTTGGGAAACACTGTAAAATGTTTTTAAAGGATTAATTTAGTTGTATTATTGTGACGAATTTAGGAGAAAAAGCACTTTGTTTTCCCCCAACCCCTTTTTCATCAACTTTTTTTTCATTCTTTAGGTTCTTTTTTTTAAAATTTTAATCGTCATCCTAGAATGAATTTTAGTAGAAAGGGGAAATGTTGAGAAAGGCTGTTTTTGTCCTTTTTTTTATTTAAATAAAAGGGGTATCTTTTGTTGATTTTTTTTCTCAGTACAAATTAATAGGGGTTTAAATTGAAAAGGTTTTTGATTTAAAACCCTAAAAAATTTAAAAAGGGGTCCCCCCTGGGGGGGAAAAATTTTTAGTTTCATTTTGAAAAATTGCCGTTAGTTTTTTGGTTAGTTTTGGTTTTTCCGGGGGGGGCCTTAATTTTCCAAAGGTTTTTATGGGGCTTTCTAGTGGGGTTTTGTTTTTTAAATTTTGGGTTTCAAAATTTCCCTTTCCTAAAGTTTTTAAATTTTTCCCTAAATTTTGCCCCAAAATTAACTTAGAAAAGTTTTCTCCTTAGTTATTACCCCTTTTGATGCCGCTTAAAAGTTTTTTTGTTTTTAAAGGCAGATTTAATTGGCTTTTTATTTAAAAGTGTCAAAAATCTTAACTAAGGGGGAGGGCTTAGTTTGTTTCTTGTAGGGGTTAAATGGGGATTTTTTAAACCATTTTTTAGATTTCCCCTTTGTTTTTCATCTCGGGAAAACGTTTCCCTCGTCAGCTTAAAATCCCATCTTTTCCCAAACTTTTAATTGTTTTAAAATTTTAAAAGGCTTTTAATAATCCTTTCTTTAAATTTGAAAGGAAAATTTTTACCCTTTTAGTCATTTTTCTTTTAATTAAATTTTTAAATTGAAATTTAAATTTTAACTCTTTAAGGAAAAATTTTTAGACTTTGGGAGGTGAGAAAAATATCAAATTTTCAAAATTTTATTTTTGGTTTTTTAAATTTTAAAATTAAATTATTAAGAACATTTTTAAAATTTTTAAAGGGAAATTTAAAGGCAACTTTTTGGTTTTTTAAACTTTATTTTTTCAATTTTCGATTTTTTTCCTTTTTGAAAAGGTAAAACCCTTTCTAAATATTTAGGGCCAAAGGCCAGTCTTTTTTTAATTTTAATTTTGTTTTGGGGGGTTCATAATTAAAAATTTTTTGGTCCAAAGCCAATTTTGAAATTTTTCCTTTTAAAAAGGGCCCAGTACCCCCCCAAATTTTTAATTTTGAATTGCGTTTTCCCCCTTTGCAAGCAAGTGGGAAAAAGAAAGTTTAACCCCAAAAGTACCTTCCAAAAAAATGTAAAAAAGGGAAAATCTTTTGTTTACCTTAAACGAAAATAAAAATAGCCTGCTGTTACTATTCTCTTTTCAGGTTTCTTTGAATGACACTGCTACTATTCTTAAACTGATTCAAAAGATGAAGAGGCTGAGAATTCCCGTTGCTATTACTTCCGACAAGTGCATCTTAGGTATAGTTCTCGTAATTCTAAGAGGCACTTGCAGAGTGCTAAACTGAGGAGCTAATTTATTATGAAGGAAAGCCAGAACCATCAACACTGCTGCTGTTATTATTGTTGTTACTAATATTTGACAGCTATTGAGTAACTTATTGCCTCTTTTTAAAAAAGTTGTTACTCTGCCCAGTAGGCTTAAAAGGCTTCTTTGCTTTTCGATCCTATTTTCAAGTTAAGCAAGAAAGATGTAATTTACGTGAAAGCTTTCATAAGTTTCGAAGTTCATGAGCCTTATTATATCCTTGATCAAGTCAGGCTTTATTTAATAGTCAATATTGCTGTCCATTGACATGGCAGGGCTAGAATTAACTTCAATTACCCACGGTTTCAAATTATTGTCCACCATCACATCAAAGCCAAGCAATTCAAAACAGCAGTCTAAGTCTGGCATCACTCCAGCCAAGTTTATGGTTGTTAGGATTATGATTTGCTCAATTTTGACCCATAGTTTCTCCCAGTTAATTCCCTGATCCTTATAAGCGATTTATAACCAAATTGTGACTTACTTTGAGATAGGATCTGAGTTAACTGAAAGTCCATTTGATGCCTGATCCAAACGCTCCTCCGCTCATAATGTTCACATTAGCTGCGTACTTGTTAATCGATGTATTGGTGAGATGGGAGTAAATATTTTTGATGGAGGATGTATCGTACTTCTCTGAAGAGAATCTAACAATGCCCTTCTTTGTAGAGATAAAGTTGCAAAGGTCTTGCTTTGGTGATGAGCACGTAAATTCTCATGTCCCATTTGTATCCCTTGATAAGAAGTGGATTCAGAATGTACTTCTGAATTATACTCTACTAGTCATACTGCAACTCTCCAATATCACTTATCAAGAAAATCTTGCGCCCTCTGCTCAGATCAGCAGGTTTGCAAATCCAAATCTGCTTCTCATCTGATTTTGTGAACTCCTCTACGAATTTCTTGTATTCGTTTGGCAAAATAAAAGTAGTTGGTGTGAAGTTATAAATATTCCCAAATATAGTCTAAAATAAATTTAAGAATCGCAAGTCAGTAAGAATTGGGTAAATTAGAAAGAGAATGAAAGATTAAAGGGAACTAATGTGAATATGATATTGCTAATATTACCTTCATTTTCTTCATAAGTCTGCAGAGGTTGTCTTTGGTAGTGAGCATCCCTGTTTTGGGAAAGTGAATTAATTTTTGATAGGATTTGCAAACTTTGAATTCGCCCATCGTTGGTCTATTTATGAAATTCATAATCAGTTGTAGAAGGAAAATGAATAGAATCATTAGATTTCGTTTTTGAAAAATTGTTTTCTTGCTTACTTTGTTGCTTTCCAATAGAGATTCCACTAATCCTCTGAATGCTCCTTCTCATCAAATTCATGCCAGCCTAGCTCATCTAATACTGACTATACTATAGGGGGAGCGTTGTCAAGCTTATAAATCAAATTCATTTTATTTCTTTTTCTTAATTCCTTTATTTATTCTTACACGTGAAATTATATCAGTTAAGTTTGGGAACTTTAAGAACGAATAAAAATAACTTCAAAATGAGATTAAGAATCAAAAGTTTAGATTCTCAATTTAAGTTTCCGAGAGCTTGTTAATGATCTCTCTTGGGTTTAGCCTAATTGCAGAAAGTCGCTTCATGGCTTTAATGTGGCCAACATTAAATTGGAAGTCTGATAAATCCTTGCTAGAATTATTTCTGGCCACATTTGTGTTACTACCGTCCTTCTCCTTATAACTTATTTAAACTTGCTGGGACTTTTCTTATTTGAGAAACGTAAAAGAATAATATAGAAATGCTATAAATAGTTATTTGTCAAGATATGAGACATTAAGTTAGGCTTTGGCGAGGGTTTATTGAAACTCTCTGTTCTATGTTAAATTTATAGTATCTTTAGGGCTACTTATAAGACCTAGAAGTGACATTTTATTTAGTGCCTGCACTTTAGAAAATATTCTTTTGTTGCGCATCTGCTTCTCCCTTCTTATGTCATCGCGAGCTTCTTTTATCAATAAAGGCATCTTCCATTCATCCCTTAACTTCTTTTAGATTGCTTATGATACACATTAAAAATTTATCTAAATAACCAAATAGTAAGTATACGTTTCGCTTAACGTTGTTAGCTTTGCTTTTCCACAATTTTTCATAGTTCATCATTCTCTCCTCATTAGTTCCCTACTATGAGGACTTCTCTCCATAAGTTCTTCACTTCTGTCTACTTCGCCAGGTCCTAGTCCAATAGCACCAACACCAATTCCAATTTATTTGATCCTTCTCATGAATATTGCTCTTTCATTAAGCAAAACAGTGCTATATTTCTCATTAAGTTCTTTACTTAGACCCCTTATTTTATGATTCATTAACTCTTTAGCTTTCTTAATAATTTTTTCATCTACTCCTTTGTTGACTAAGGGGGAGTGATTTTTTGAATGCATTTGAGACTGGTTTAAATTGGCTCCTCCAGGTGACATCAAATGGCTCTAACTTAAATTGTGCTTAGAAGAATTCATAGAATGGGGAGATAATAGTTGATGCTAATCCTATTATATGTGGGATTACTGGCCGATTGCATTTATTTTGCTTTAGAACATGGATCTATTCTTCTTAAATATAGAGTTTGCGGGGGGCATTTTCCTCGACAGTAAAATTTCATAATAAATAAAGTTAAGAAAAAATAAGTTTATATCATAATTTTGCTCAAATCTGATTCTTCCAATTATAGAGAGCCTATTCAAACATCTAAATCTTCAAATTTTAATCCTAATTAAGTCAGTTAGAAGTCAGCTATATCTAAATAAAATCTATATTTTAAGCTATTTTTTCGCTATTGTAAAATAAACTTAAAGTGCAATTTTGAAAAAGTTCAGAATTTTTTAAATACATAGCATACTTCTACTTAAAAGCATAAAGAATTATAGCTGAAAAATTATCGCATTAGCCTTTTAATCATGAATTTAACTTTGGTTATATAAAATTGCTGCACTATTTCAAAATTGCACTTTAAGTTTATTTTACAAAGCGAAAAAATAGCTTAAAATAAACTTATTATTTAGAAAAGTTCAGACGTCTAATAGAAATTTAATTAGGATTAAATTTGAAGCCTTAGATTCTTAACAGGCCCTATATTGCTGGAAGAATCAGATTTAGGAGCAAAAATTATCATATAAACGTATTTTTTTTTTAAATTTATTCATTATAAAATTTTAATGTCGAGGAAAGGGCCTCCCCGAGCTTGCTTAATTTTGAGCATCATTATGGTGAGTCTATTATGTATTATTACTAAGCATGCTGAGTTTCCTTCTCATTTCCTCTTCATTAAGCTATTTGATCTTAGATATCTTTTGAAATACTGCTCCTCTCTAAGAATTCTAAACACTCTAGCTGAGTGAGCTTAAGCTGGCAATATTTTTGCCAGCAGTAAATCCATCCAAGTTAATTTTAATCCCAGCTTATTGAATGTTTGCTAAGGATTTGTTTAGGGACTTAGGTACACTGCCAACACCTTGCTTGCTATTGAAAAGAGCGATCCTTGAGGAGTCATGCTATTGGCCCAGTTGGGTATTTGAAATAGGTCTCCCTCTTTCAATCTCTTAAAGTCACTACTGGTACTTCTAGTCCATCTTATTTATCCGTTTCACAGTCTCTTTCAAGTCTTAAATCAACTATAGACCAACAATTTAAAAAGTATTCTCAAAACCTCACCTCAGTCTTATATAGCTGAGCCCTAGATCATCCTCTCACTTTCTGCATAAGTGGTGTTTCCAATAGCAAAGCTTAAGACTAAATTAGCTTTAATAGTTTGAAGAGTACCTGCTTCTTTGGAAGTACCAGTAAGCTATTTTATGAAGCTTTATTAGTCAAAGACATTTTGTAAATGTGCTGCAGTATATTATTTAAGTAAGTTCATTACAACACAGTAATTTATGATGAAGTAAAATAGAAAATGTGAATAAATTAGCTGCTACAATTTGATATCCCTGACAATAAGGAATTCCTTTTGGAGTTTTACTTCAGTCTATTAATTATCCTTAATTTGACATTATTATTTTGTTAATAAATAACCGCTAGTTCACAAGTTTTATTGGCTTGCAGAGTTCTGATGCTAGTCCACCATTGATTGCTCATCCTAATTACTCGAACTCGCAGTCTAATTGTCTTCAAACTGATGCTACGATTTTAAGAGAGCTAGCACGTGCCTGTACTCATCTCTAATTTCTATGATCTTGTCCGTCAGAAGTTTTGTGCCAGAGCCTAGAGACATTCTCCTGAATTCGTCACTTTGCAGAATTTATTGAGTGGCCGCCTGGATATTCATATTCTCCTCTGCTTAGAGCTCCTTCACTATATCCTGGTATCTCGATTTCAAAGACTTTAGATTCATATTCAGAGAAATATCACTTAATTTAAATAAACTAATTTAGATGAATGAGATAGCTCTTTATGGACTCAGTTGCTTCTGACTGCTAATTTTCAAGTACTGATTAGTTTTCTCCTTCAACATCAAGATGCAAGTTAATAGGTTCTGAAAAATCATGAATGAGCCTTGAGCAAGACTGATTGGAGCCAGGTCCTCTCAAATAATTTGAATTGTTCTTTTTAGTATTCTTAGATAGAAGTTTACTATCTGCACCTTGGATGACTGAGCGATGAGAGGCTTTGCTAAATTATTGATCATAAATTTTTGAAAGGTTTCTCTAGTTTAGCCTTTAGGCTTAGTTGCTAAACGAAGATTTCATGGATAAATTTTTCTAGTTTTGGCCACAGTATACCTGGTTCTTCTAAACAGAGCCTTGAAAATCGTTGTCGCTCATATTTAATAACAACTCTAACTCTATTTCACTAAACTCCTTGCTTTGATTATTGGGAGTGATAACGTTTTCTATCCTAGAAAGAACGTTGAGCTTTGACTCTTCTAACTGTGGCTAAAGATTTTACTGGGAGACAATGAATATATCCTAGTCATGAAAATTACTGTATTAATGATCAAACGGCGAAATACTCTTCATCTCAAATGGTGGCACTTAATTTTTATTTTTACATACCCCTATCACTGGAATAAAGGGATGAGATTTTTCAGGCAATATTTATCTGACGGGATGTCATGGGCATCTCATTTCGGATTCCTTCATTTATGTCCGCATCATTGAAACTCGATTAGATACTCTCTCTTCTTGAGTCAGGCTAAATTTATTCATTTTCCAGGAAGTCATCAGGTATTTATAATTTACCCTCTGTATCAGCCATAATATGAAACTCAGAGAAAAAATTGGGCCTGGTTACCATACTTCTAATCTTCTCCTATTCCTACGTCTTGATTATTTCAACAATTGGCTTCTCAATCTTACTATCCTCAATCAAATTTTAGCTTTCTTATGATGCCGTTGTATATTGATTCCCTCCGCTCATTAAAATCTCCTACTTTCTATTCTCACTTTGGTGCGATAATTAATTTATTTACTAGTTTACTTAACTGAGAGACATCTCCCTTTGCTAGTTTAAAAATTCATGAGCGGTTTATTGGTAAGGCTGAATTGCTGACTGCTTCTAAGAATTTCTAAAACTCTACTTGGGCTGCTTACTCTTGCCTTAAAGCCCAATGACCTTGTTAAAATTTATTTGTCCACTTTAGGCGGCAGAGTTGTTAGCACCAGAATTGGGATAACAGGGAATGTCTTGGCTTGTGATACTTTTTTCTGTAGAAAAAATCATATTTGCACTGCTCTGACTACTAACTAGAAACTTGCTAGAAATAGAAGCCATCTTATTTTTTGAAAGCGAGTGATTCATTTGAGAGGCACCATTACCTCCTAAGTTAGCAGTGCTGCCAAGTCCTGTGCCAGCTGTCAGCAAATGATTACGCGACTTGTGGGATATCAAATATTTTCGGCTGGAAGCTTAAGTGTCTGCGCTTGTGAGTTTAGATGGTGAGTAATCTTTTCTAAGATTCTTATCGACTACTGTGAGCTGATGAAGTTTATAGTTAGTTTATCGACCACTTTCTTCTTTGGGCTTCCCCTGGTTTAAATATTTCAGTGATGGACTAATAATGGTTTCCCCAGCCTGGCTAGTTCCCCATAAGTGAAGCTATTTTGATTCTAGTTGGAAGTCATAGTTTGCCTTTGAGTATTTGTGGCACTTGTGAGTTACCTCTCCCCTGATAGAAGAGCGGCCCCTTGCGCTTAACTCTTAGCTTTAACTGAGCTTTTATAAGTTTAATGCATTTGACTCATAGTGTGTTGAGCTGGGATTGGATTTATTCCCATCTAAAGATTCTATGTGCTCTGCTTGTGGCCAATTGTATTCCTTGAAGTGAAATACCTGAATTGGTTTTTGAAAGTCTTTAGCTTGGCTGGTTGAAATCACATTCAAGTCTTTTCTAAGAGCTTGCATGCGTTGAAGTATGCTTAAGCTGCTTCATTTTAATTATCAACGAATAAATATGCCTTTAAATTTTAATACCGCTCTCTTGGGAAATTATTAGAATTACTACAATAAATTGTAATATAAATCATGTTTCAATATTTCTACAAAGATAGAGATTTCAGCTTGTAAACATCTAATCAATCTTAAATTTTAAATCTTATCCACTTTAGGGTTTATCTTTTCTCCAAAATATGTCTCAAAGCATCAAGTTTATCATCTAAATAACTTCTTAGCATATTCCTCTCATAGAGAGTTATCAAATCGTCAGAGTTGTCGACTCTTAGACAAGTCAGTCCTTATTCTCCTGAGTAAGAATCTCCAAAGAAGTCATAACTCTAAAAAAATAGTCAATAACAATTGTAAATTAAAGGAAAAAAGTTACAGTTATTCTGAGGAGATCTGATTCTCCTATTACATCCCCGCGCTTAAGTTCTGCTACTTCAAATCCATCGATTGGGCATACAATTTTGCAAATTCCCTCCAGAATAATGTAGAGTGGTCGTGCCTCATATTTTATCTCTTCCTCATCTTAATTCATCTTAATAAGAAAAGAATTAACTTACTTTCAAATAGGTCATTAGCATCATTCTATTCTTTTGTATTTTACAAAAAGTTTTACCTCAGCGTGAGTGTAGAAGACTGACCAGTATAAAGTAATTCATCTCTTTAAAATTCTTCATCATAATTAACAATGTCCAACTCTTTAGAGACATTCAAAGTAGACCCCTTTGGAAGTCTGTTAACCTTTAAGTCAAATGTCTTTTTAATGAAACTATTGTTTGATGACAGAGTTATAAATATTGAAATTAATTTTTTCATTTCTTAATTTTAAAATGATGCGATATCTTGAAGACTTCAGATTGCGTATCTATCCCCTTTATTAAATGAGCTAATTTTTAAGTTAATCATTCCACCATAAAAAATTGTAGAGTAGTCTTAAAATTAGCAACTATTTTTAAACATCCAATTAAATTTCTTACAAAATAATCTTCACTACGAATTATATTTTTAATAGTTTAGATCCGTTCCAAGTATAAATTTAAATTTGAAACCTTTAAATTAATTTAAGTCTCCCTTCCTATTCTATTTTTTTCTATATCAAACAATAATATTCAGTTTAAATTAAATAAAGTTTTCAAGGCGACAGACTTTCTTTTACTGAGAGCCCTCATGTACCCTTTATAGATAGATGGCGCAATATTCTTGCTTCATCCTTACTCTGCTTGTTTAATTTTGTCTATGTTGTCTTAAATCTCCTAAAATAGCTTTGTATTTCACCTCTTCGTTAGTCTCATACAGATCAAGCCACTCGAAATTCAAAATAGATCGGTGATTCTACTCCAAGACAAGCGAACCAGGAGCAAAACTTACTTAAACAGCTTTCTCATAAATCAGAGTTTACAAATTTTGAGGGAACAAAAGCGAAGTTTAAAAATAAAACAAACCTTTGTAAAGCAAAAAAATTATAAGGTAGATGAAAGGTACTGACAACTAAGCTGAGGGTTTCTCGTTCTTTGTCTTTAGAATATTTCCAGAGTCTTTTGAAAGTGTTCTCTGTCAGTCTTCAATCAACTAAGCAAAGCGAGAAGCACATACAATCGAGATGTTACAATCTTAGGCTGAGACTATTATCTCCCTTCAGAAAAGCCAACTATCTAACCTGGTTTCATATTTGCTATGATCTTATGAGATTGAATGCCTTATTCATGGTTACGGTATAAAAGTCTTCCATTTATTAGCACATAGACCTTTTCTTCGCATACGACTAACTCATTTATCATGATGTTTACTAGCTTAAAAATCAAATTAGTTGAGATGAAAATTTTATTCACTTGAGACTTTCGATAACTTTATGAAATTTCTTTTCCTTGATTCTCTTGAAAAAAGGGAGACGCGATAGACATTGAATTGCTATGTTTTTGTCAACCCATCTTCCTTCTTCTTTGAGGTAAAGCTTATTGATGGCTCTATTGAGATGATAATCTATGTAAGTTTATGAATCGTAGATGTTCACTAGTTCTTTAAAATTAATCAAGTAGTCTTCAATTAGCTTTAATAAATAAAGAAATAGAATTTTATGTAATATGAGCTTTCGATCATTTTATAAAGGAAGAAGAGTAATTGAGAATACATACTTCACCATAACTCTTCCCTCTTGAAGTTTAATGAATTTTACTAGCTTAAGATACTCTTGGTTTGCTTCAGAGTACATTTTAAGCTTTCTGAAAATGATTATCTCACTATAAAATTCTTGTATTATAATTTGAATGAGACTCTTCAAATATATTATTTCCTCTGGTAGCACATGGATTACTTATTGAAAACATTATGATTTTAAAATAGTAGGATGCGTACTTAATTATCTGGGATTGCATTTAAGAGATCTAGAGCAAGAGAAAAATCCTTAAGTTTAAACATGGAAATAGCACAACCGAAAAAAGAATCTGCAACCTCTGGTCTTACTTAGATTGCATGCTTGAACCATTTAATTGCGTTCAAGTTCCTACTCAATGATTAGTAGACACAAGCAACATTGAACAAGCAAGCAAAATGCTTTGGGTTCTATCTTATACCATGCAAGTAGTAGTCGAAAAAAATTTTTTTAAAAGATTAATTTAAGTCCTTCGATATTTAACTATCCGACTGTCCTTAAAAATTAAACCCTCTTTAATGCCAGAAATCAGCATCTTAGAAAACTTGCTCTGTAGATATCTTAGACTCTGGTGCTATCTTCTTAACTATCAATTTAAAAAACTCTGCTAATAAGAAAAACATAACGGTGAGATTACAAATGACTAACTGAGGATGATCCTCCTCTTTAATTTCATTCTCTATAGAAGTAAGACCTATTTTCATTTTCATAATCTGATTTAAAACCTCTTGAGATTTTATGGCTTGTTAAATAGAAGCTACATCCTCTTTAGTCGACCCAATCGTGAGTTTGGAAATCCTTTTCCGCAAATCAATTTGCACTGCACTTTAAATGTTTATTGAAGATCTGTTTTACAGGGATGGACTTTTGAGCATGGATATTCTTAAAGGGCTAGTCTTTTGGTTTCTTATATCAGAGGACTATTTTTAGAAAGAGCTCATACTCGCCTCATGAGCTTTAGTGAAATCAGATCGAAAGAAATCATTCGAAGATTATTTATTAATTTACTTTGCTAGAAAGTGTGACCTGGTAGGGGTGTTAGCAGAGGTCTGAGGTCTAGTTTTATTTCTTAAGAAATTTGCAGATTCATAACTTTGCTTGACCTTTTGTGGAGTTTCAATCCTAAAATTTGAACTGAGTCGACTTTGGAGTAGAGAATGGCGCATTTATAAGCTCTGCTTGTTTATTTATTCCGAAGATGCCATAGATCGTTTGAATTTTTCAAAAGACGTTTAGATTATAGGGTGATTGCCTCTCATTTAATCAACACTATTCTTCTCTGCAGCTCTGTTTGAAAGCTCTACTTAGCTTCTGTTTAATTCCTGGACTTTTAAATACTTTATCCCATCTTGATAAGATTTTAAAAGTATCTGTTTATTAATTTAGAAGTTCTTAGCCATTTACGGTTTATCTCTAGTGGAGCTACCTACATTTCTTTAACTGTTAAAATATCTGCCTAAGTTATTAGTGCTAATATTCTATATATTGGGGGTTGAGATTTGAAGGTTATCTCTTATCATGCTTCCTATAGCGCTCTTATTCATCTTTTATCTTTGTTATTCTTTGTTCTACTTCAAATTTTCTAGATTCGTTACTTTATTCGGAAAGATCTATTTGAAGTTTACCGAATCTCCAAGTCCTGCTAGCTTTTCAGCAGTGTTCTGAATTTCTCCTCTGCTCATCAGCCCATCTTAAGATGTTATTTTCATTCTGCTTTATATGAACAGTGAGGGTTGATTATGAACTTTATAGTTGTCTTGCTTGATGATCTTCTTCTTGTTTTTGATTGGGCTGTTGTTCTTTAATTTTTATAAACCTGCTTTCTCGTCCACTCGCTCAAGAGAAGTCCTTAGAGAATTTTATATCCCCAAGATAGAAATCTGATCTTATATAGGAGTTACTTGAGCGTGTTTTAACTATAGAATTGTTGATCTTCTCTGGGCCTTAGCATATTTAGCCTAGCTTTGAATTGACTCTTCATCTACATACTCGGGCAAGGTGTCTATGAATGAAATCACTCTCTTGCTTTTTTCATACATTCTATAAGCATACTTAACTAAGTTGGAGATCTTACATGGGAGTGAAACTTTAAAGTATATCCTTCGTTGTTCCTTTCTCGTATATATTTGAATTTTAAAGTGCACTAAAATTGAGTTATGATTTTCGAGTCTGCGAAGCGCTTTTTACTCTACTTTGAGGAGAACCAACTTTTGAAGGTTACTCATCCTTACTCTTAAGTACATAAATAGAAAGGTAAGGTTAATATCACTCAGCTTTTCTTTTGGCCTTCTGAGAGCAGCCTTTTGTTTTAATCTCTTGAGAGCGTTACCCACTCCTCGATCCTCTGACTAGTTGAAGGGAGCATACTTCTTGAGGTAATCGTAAACTGCTTTATTCATAGTAGGTGGCCTGTAAGAGGGAACGTTTTCTATACTTAGATTAAACTGTTTGGCGAACCAGTTATCCAACTAATCTTCTGAGACTATAAGCTTCCTTCCCAATTCTAAAAAGCTAATGAGAAAGCAGATTAATTACTATTCGGCTTCACTAGGTCCTTTTCGATTCCCTCTCTCATCTTTATATAAGCTAACTCTTAATCAATATTTTAAAATTTCAATTTTAAACTAGTTGTATTCAAAAGGAAGAGGCTAAGGAACTGCATCTACCATCTTACAGTCTTGCTGAGGAAAGCTCACATCACAAAATTAATGCACTTCGCATAAAGTCTATACCCATGAGTCACTTTCAATAAGGAATCTTACGAGCTTTAAAATTAAAAAAAATTAAAGCAGATAATAAAGCTGATGATTATGAGGAAGCTTAACTTTGCAGTTCTTATGCTAGCAGAATTTTAAATTGCTGACGTCGATTTAAATCGATTCCTTATTCAAATCCTTATAGGTGTATCTCCCCTTCTCTCCATCCTGATCTAATGAGCCATTAGTTTCTAACCTTTCGTCCATTATTCTTATCTCCGACAGCATTTCACAGTTATTATATTTTAATAATCCGAAGGTAATTTAATTAAATAACTTTTTTACTTTGTGACATCCAACTCATTTTAATATAAATAAATGTCTAAATTTAATGTATATTCGGATTATTACTTTATTAAAAAAAAAATAGGATATGCTTAATTTTATTTAAAAAAAATAAAACATTTTTAGATTCTTTAATAATTATAATTTGGCCTTGCTTTGCAATGCTCAGAATTTCAGTTTATCTTTATGAAAGTTGCTTATATCTACTTGAGAGAACTTATAGAATGAGAAAGTTTAAAAGAAAATTGAAAATTATCACAAACTAAAATGCACTTTGGAGAAAAAGTATATATAATTAGCCTTTTATTATTTCTACTCAAGAATCATTATACACGATTAGACACGCCCATTTGTCCAGCATTATATCATATAGAAAAAATAAAAAATAATTATAGCACTGTATCCTCTTGCAGTAAATTAGTCATAAGAGTCTCTGATGACATATGGTCTGCTAGTGTTCTGTCTTGGCCTGTTCGACAAGATCTTATTAAAACTGGCTTGCTGCAGGATAGCAGAGCAGAAAACGATAAGTGCAATTAGTAATAGACCAATTAGAAGAGTTCCGATCACATAAGGCCAGAAGACTAGAGTTGATCCTGTACCTACGAAAGTGAAGTCCACATCGCTTGTTTCCTCATCAAAGTCTTGGCCGTTGAGAGCTACTGTAACCTTTACATTTTCCCTCCAGATGGACTCTGGATCATCTTGGACTGAAGGAGTCACGCATCTTATAGTTGTCTTGTTCACATACATACCAATACCAACACCGAAGCGACCAAATTTGCACTCAATACCATACTGGCCGAGTTATCCTTATCCTGTGGGAATGGGTTCCCAGAATTCAGAGTTCAAATAAAAATTGCTGATTCGATAATAAAACAAGAATATTAAGTTATCATCTGCAAAGACATAAATCTCAGCCATCTTTCCAACCTCAACTTCATCAGGCTCTGCTCTTACAAGGAGAGGGTTACTGTAATATCTGAATCTGTGCACTGATTCTGTCCAAGGCTCAAACTCCTCATCAAGGAAGCCAACTCCGATAGGAACTGAAACAGTTTGATCTGCAGTGGGTGGTAATTTGAACTCGGCAGGAGATCTGCAAATCATCTTATCATAGCTCAGTACTTCAGCTTCTATACTAATTATACATATCTATGTAAGTCCCATAAAGTGCCATAATAATTCTACGATTGCGTAGTCGGAGCTAATACCGAATCTGCACTTAGCTTTCTCCTCAAGTTCCTCTGAGAAACCTTTACCGATAATGAGAACATCTGTGTTGCCATCATATGGTCCTGCATTTGGCAAGATTCCAGTGATACCATATGGCACAAAGGTCTGGTTGCTTTCAGCCCATGAGTACTGATTTAGAGCAATTGTAGCTGGGAGAGAGTAACCTTCATCTACAAGCGAGATCTCCTCAACTGTGCATTTCATTGTAGTAGGATTTAATAAAAACTATGAGCTTTCAAAAGTTGAAATAGATTTAAGACGTGAGCCTTTCCGATAGAGTCTCCTATCTTGCAAGAGACTTCAGCTAGAGAAAAGTCTTCTCTGAAGTTTCTACCATAGAAGTAGACGATTCCCTTTCCTTCTGAAGGTCCAGTATGAGGAGTCATATCGTCAAGAAGAATTTGTTCATAGTAAAATGCTTGCGATATTAAAATATTTAGTATTGGAAGCCACCTGTGAATTTGTGCCAGTTGCCATCTATAATGACAGCAAAGTCAACTGCTCCGAAATACTCACCACCATTCTTATTCTTCACCATGGGACACTTTATGAGTTATACATATGATCAATTATGGATTATTATGAGATCAGAAGTAACCTCTAAGGGCTCGTAGAGAACTTTATCAAGAGAGCAATAGATTTCAGTATTGTTTCTAAAGCCACTTCCCTCAATCCTAATTGGACCTCCGTTTCCATCAGCGGGACCACTTCTGGGGAAAGCTCTTACGATATTGTAGTAGAAGAATGTGAAGTTGTTCTCAGAGTAATCCTCTCCATTGAAAGTGACTTGCACCTTTACTTAATCTCCTCTTCCCCATCCTCCGGGTGAAGAGCACATAATAGTTGTCTGGTTTTGGTAGAAGGCAGGGATATACTTGGGTGGAATATCTCTATCTTGTGAGGTGAATCTACAGTTGAAATTCTGAGGGTCAGATATGTTAGAGAACTTAGATCCAGTAATGTAGATTTGAGTACCTCCAGAAGAAGGACCACAGATGGGAGTCATTCTGTAGAGAGTTGGTTGCTCGTAGTATCTAAAGTGGAAACCTGAATCCACAAAGTCTTTAAATAATTTTAGCTTTATAATTTGAAAATAAAAAGTCGACACCGTTCAAAGAAACCTGAACTGGGTAGAGTTGGGTAACATCTTCATTAGGTGCTGAGTGGCAGACAATTCTAACTGTGGAATGGAACTGAGCTCTTGTGATCTTATCACCTATTTTGCAGTGAGGAACAATTCCATACTCTGGCTTGTAGCCAAACCATGCTCCAGAAATCTATAGATATAGGCAAAGTGAGTTTTAATCTCAATTCTGGTGCCACCTCTGGTCAATCCACTCTTGGGTTCAACCTTCTTAATAACGGGCTGTTGGTAGTAGTAGTACTCAACGAAAGCGTAAGAGTACTGATAGATGGTGTTGGTAGAAATATTTGTGATATTTGTCTGAGAGCCATCCTCGTTGATCTCAAAAGTGTAATTAGTAGAATTAATGAGGAGATGTTCGCCCACTGAGAGATAGATGGGACCTCCATGAGTAGCATTCCAGTTTGACAACTTAGGGGCATGAGACACAACATAAGTCTTCAGCTTTTAACCTTCAAATAATTCGAAGTCCTTCTTCTCTACATTGTAAGCCTCCTTCTTATAAGCAAGCAGATCTTCATTTCCTGAGACTAAGGTGTTCTGAATAAAATCAGTCTCGCTCCAGATGTAATCGATAACGTTTTCCTTGAGTTGCTTTTCAGTATCTATAACTCCCCATTTCAGGAATACATCTTCTTTGCCGGAGTTAAAGCCAAGACCAAAGAGCTTTACTTTAGTACTACCTTCATTAGGACCAGCCATAGGAGCGATTCTGTAAAGGTCGAGGGAATCTGAAAACACGAAGTTGAAGTCTCCTGCATATTCTTATCCGTTTACAGAGATGTCAAGCTTGACAGTTTCAGCTTGAGGCCAGTCTGGATTAGTGCACATTGTATGAGTAGGCAAAGCTCCATCTTCCTAGTTGCTGCCAAGAGGATAGGTTTCCATTCTTGCTTTAGTGTAGACTACTCTCTTTCCATCTGCAGACTAGAATCTGCAAGAGAAGTTTCTATCATATTTAAAATTCAAATAAGTTTCCGTACTTCTTGAACTTAACTGGATCATTCTGGTCCCATTTGAAGTTAGTCTTTTATTATAATCCAAATCACTTATATTTATGATAGTCTTAATGAAAATAGGCTTGTTCTGATTAGCAGGAGTTCCCTTAATATTGGTATCAAGGTACTCGGGCATTTCATAGTACCATATCTTTACTTTAAAAAGACAAGTATCATATACAAAATTAATCTCAATATTGTTCTCTGTGAAAGAATTGCTAATAACACTTGCCTCAATTGTCATTCCATCGTATTTAATATTGTCACCTCCATCTAGGTAAGAAACTGTGCTCTGAGGGAAAGTAGGGCTCTCGATTGTGGACTTATCAATGAAATCGGCTTGCTGGATGCAGCTGCCAGTTCCACTACATTTAAGGCTGCCTCTGCCATTTGTGCTGATGAGAGATTTCAGATCACTTCCAGCATTCACAAAACCGAAACCAATAAGTCTTACTCTAGTAGAGCCTCTCACGTGAATAAGTCTTGGTCTGACATCGAGAATGAATGGATCGAAGAAACCATAAGTTTAGTTATCATGAGTATAGTCTTTAATTAGATTTAGAGCTATATTTAATATAAACTTGACCGTTAAAAGTAACTTCAACTGGAAGTACATCTGGCTTAGTATATTTAGGAACGACACATCTGATGGTGTCATCTCCAATTTTTTCTCCCTTAACGTAAATAGCAGTAGCAGGGTCTCCGAATCTAACTGTGATGTCATTGCAATTGTTGTCTGGGCAGACAAAGTTCTGTCCCTTAATATCCACAGTTTAGTTATTTGGGCTCTTCACTGGTCCGTATGAGGGTGAGATTGAAGTAATCTTAGGAGCGTTATAGTAAACATAAGAGTAGCTCTTGCCCTCCTCTAAAATTTGATGCCAATCTTGTAAGTTACAATTATATGCTAATCTTTTTTATGAGTGACTAAGTTGTATGAGTATTCCATGATGGCCTTAGTGTCGGTTTCAGCAGGAGGAGTTTTCCATGAGAACTCTTCTTCATGCACATCAAAGACTTCGGAATAGTTGCCTATCAATTCACCGGTGGCAGAATCTCTGAATCTAACGTAAAGCTTCTAATTTCTCCTTGATCCATCCTCATTCTTGAATTGCTAGAATCCCATTCCTGTAACCTTCAGTTTTGTCTTTCCTGAAGTAGGGCCAGACTTGGGATAGTAATCTTAGATATAAAGTCCTTAGTAGTAGATAAAGGTGTTTTCCTCGTCTCTGAAGTGAAGGGTTTTATCTGTAATAAATTGTTGTCCGTTCAAAGCTACAGACACAACGACAGCATCTGGAACTTAAGCAGGTGGGGAATAAGTGATCATCTCAGTGTCGGTATAGTTTTTAACCTTCTGTTGAACATTTCCATATCTGACTGTAACGTTACAGACTCCTTCTTGAGTAAATCCTTCTCCCTTTATTTTGGAAGTAGTATTTCCCTTTAGAGGGCCGAGATAAGGAGTTATAGATTTGATCTGAGGGTCAATGTAATAGATGAACTTGATGTTAGACTATGTAATCTCCTTTCCGTTGATAGTAATTGACACATTGTAGAAGGGAGCTCCTTAATGGTCAAAGAAGCCAAAGCCTGCAGGAAGAGGAGGTGAGTCACACTTTATAATGTTCTCCTCCATAATGGTAGCATTCATGACATGAGTAAGATTGAAGATACATTTCACTCGGCCGAATCCCATGTCTAAGAAGTTCTTTCCGAAAACTGTAATTTGAGTATAGCCAGTCACGGGACCGCAAGTGGGAGTGATGTTGAAGATTTCTGGAGACTCATAGTAGAGATACTTTACGGTCTCTGAGGAATATCTCTCACCCTCATAAGAAACTGTGAGAGGAACGTAGCCTGGGCGCTCAACTTAAGGAGAAACGCAAAGAATTCGGTTGCCATCTAGGAAAGTTCCTCTGACAATCTTCTCTCCGAACTTACAAGTAATGTTCTTAGTATCCTTGAACTTATTTCCATAAACGAATACCTCGGTGCCTCCCTTGGTGGGACCTTCTCTAGGATCAATATCAAATACCTAAGGTGGTCTGTAGTAGTAATAAGGAACGTTATCATCTGTGTATTGTTGGTTATTTAGAGTGACCTCCACGATGGTCTTATCAAGAATGTAGTTGGGGGAGCTATGCAGTACATCTTAGTGGAATTGACGAAGTAACCCTGAACCTTTCCAATACCTTCGAACTCGCAGAATGTATCGTTTTCATTGTTGATAGTCTCAGAAACGAATGGGTTGAAGTTATTACCCTTGAGGAGAACTTTATTTCCTCCTGAGTCGGGACCGTAGTTAGGGACAAGCTCAACAATTGAGGGCCAGTTGTAGTACCAGAAGTCTATCTTTTCACGAGAATTTTACTGCTTGTTGAGTGAGACAGAGAAGGGAATTGGCTTCTCAACCACATCTGAGAAGGGTGAGATGCAAGTCATGTAAGTGTTTGATATATAGTGGGCGATCACTGATTTAGATCCGAAGTTGCATCTTGTGTTCTCGTCAAAATTCAAAAAGTTCTCTCCCCAAACTTGAACGAAGGTATTTCCATCCTTGGGTCCATACCTTGGGTAAATCGCATGTATAATTGTCTAGATGAATTTAACGGCCTAGAGAGTAACTTACTGGCTTGTAGTACCTAAAGGGCATGCTGTTAACTGTGTCAGAGAAGTCTCCGATAAGGGAAACTGAAAAAGGTACGATTTCCGCTAGTGAAGATTCTGGCGAGTTGTCACATTAAAGGCAAGTGTCGTTCTAAATAAATAATTTAAATTAGAAGATATTCAAATATTTCAAAAGAAAGAAGGAGTGCACGAGGGTATTCAACATATCATATAGGGCTAGTGACCTATCATCACTCTTGCTTCCTTACCTTGTCTCTGTGATGAGCTTCTCTCTCCTCCGTGAGCGTGGGGCTGGTAGTACACAGGACGTAGGTAGCGTCTACTATCATGTCATAGCGACCGAACTTGCACTTAGGCTTAGGGTAGAGTATCTGTAAGTCTTTGAAGGGGCCTCCTCTAACTAGAACTCTAGTGTTGCCAGTAATCGGACCACCTTCAGGCTCGATCGAGTCGACTGAGACCTTGAAGCCAGGGCCACCATATCGCATCTTTATATCTGCCTTGGTTATCTCATCGAAAGTCTCAGCTGCTATCGGCTTTGTACCAAGGTTTTAAGTGCGTATATGAAAATGGATAAAGATTGGGGTCTGAGGCGGCTTGGTGCTCAATGTCGGCTGGATCTGGCTGGGTAGATGACTACTGAGCTTCCTGGGCAAGGACTCGGCTGCCAGTGGCTAGGAGGAGTGAAAGACCTAAAAAAAGGGCAAGGAGCGGGACCGAAGGCGAGCCCCTTGCTTTCAAACCAGGTAAGTAACGAATTAAAGTGCTTTATTTTCGCTCAATATGGCGTCGTCGCAAATTTGGTGCAATTTATTGCAATGAAGAAGAGTCTGCCAGGGTGGGTGGTGGAATCTTCATGTTACTACTTTGAATTTTCATTTAAACTATTTAATTTAAATTCTTAAGCACATTAAACACCTCTTTCCAACCCCTCCTTACGTCTTAGCCAATCTTTAATTTATTTATCTACACATATCACAAATAAAAACCGAATCGAGGAAAATATTTTCTATCAAGTCCGGTTCTATTCTGAATAACTGGAAGTTGAAATTAATAAAATTGATAGAAGAAAAGTTTCATAGAAATGAACGGAAAATAGAGGGATAGATAAACTAACCAAGCAAAAATTTAAGCAAGCAATAAAGTACTTTAGGTAGAAAGTTCTTTATAAAGCAAATTGAAAATGAAATAGGAAATAGTAAAAATCAGCGAGATTTTAGGCAAAATTAACATCGAGCCTTCTCATTAGTGCTCCTTGTAAAGGATACTAGGAATTTTTAATAGCACAGGCTCTTTTCTCTTTGATCTTAAGAACTGAGATGATTCAAGTTTCCTTACTCAGATCTCAGCTGAATACTTAAGCAAGTTTATAGCACAGCTTTTCTCTATCTAAAATACAAAGATTTCATAATAAATCCTGATCATTAAAAATCTTCACTAGAAAATACTGGCTATTTAAGCACCTATATGGAGGTTAAACTCTTCGACAGCAAAGTGAGTAAGTAAGTGTTTGGCTGAATTAATTAATTTAGTTGCTTTCAGGAATGATTTGTTCATAATCGCTTTTATCATGAAAGGAAGTGAATTTTTTAACTAAGGTAACTTCTCTCGGATTATTAAGAATTTCTTTGACATGTTCTGCTCACTTTTACTAAAGACTTTACCTGAGAATGATGTGAACATTTTAAAAACGTTCATTTTTTAAAAAAATAAAGTGAGTTTGAAATTAAGACTGCTTTTGAAAGAATTAAATACCTTGGACGAATAAAGGGGAGAAGAGGAAATCAGTTCTTTTAGTATAAATCAAACAATTACAAAGCTAAATATAAAGGAGGCAGCAGATTCAGAATAAAAGGCATTTTTATCAAATGAAAAGGGTTCATAGCTCAATTAAACTTAAACCAAAAAAAAATAAAAAAGAACTTAAAAAATTAAAAAGGAAGAGTTAAAAAATTTTGTTGGCCAAATTTAGATAAATTTTAAAAAAAACTTAAATTGAGACAAAAAAAGTTTCTAAAGAATATTAAACCATAAGTTATCTCAATTAGCTGTTGGGAATACTCTAACTAAAAAAGATTTACTGTTAAAAGCATGAGACTTTGGTAGATTAAAAAGGAAACTCTGCAAGCATAATACAGAATATTTTAGTTGAAAAATAAAAACTGCAACACACAGCTGCTTGAACCAAACAAAGATTTTAAATTACTTGGCTATGATCATCACAAAATACAAAAACAATATGGCAAATAATAGTGGCAAAGAAGAAGAGATTCAATAGTTTAAGTTATCCCATCTACTACAAAATTATTTGAATTTATATTAAAATGCCGAGATAAGAGTTATTCATGCTAGTAGAGAGGATTTTACCTTTAACTAAATAATTCTAGAAAACTTGAGCTTAAAACCTAAAAATCGTTTATAAATAAAAGAGAAATCGAAATTAAAGCTTTATGATTAGCAGAAGAATTAAAGATCTGAAGAAATTTAGGACATCAAGATTTTAAAAAGTGTGGGCGAAATTACAAGTCACCTTATAAACACATTTCAACAGATCTTAATTCGATCAAACTAGGAAGTCTTCAAGAAAGAAGAAAATGAAAAGATTCTCTATGGTGTAGAGAATTCTAAAACTTAGATAGATAAATTGTTCTAGACTTTATCAACATAGAAGGCTGAACAGAGAAATAGAGCTTTTGAGAATACAGACAAATTTATCTCTTTGATTACTTTTTATAAAACTGTAAAGTAATTTACAACAAAATAAAATGAAAAAAGCAAATCCTGCAAGCAGTAAATTACTCCAGAAAAAATGGAGAGGGCCATGGATTATGAAGGCCACATTATTAGACTCAATTAGATTAGGCCAGCGCTTCAAGTTGCTCCCCCAACTCAATTCAATCACTTGAAGAGTAAAGCCAAAAAAAAGGAATTCCTTGAAGGTAAAATATCACTAATTTTAATGCCAGGGCAATAATTGCAATTATAGAGAAGTATATTGAGATAGAAAGGGAAAATAAGATTCTTACTCCACAAAATGCAAAAAATCCTAAAGACGAGCGCTTCACAGCCATAGCTACAAACACATTAAAACTGTAATCTATAGCGTTTTAAGAGTAACTAATCATTGTAGTTTAGTCATCTCACATAAACATGGGACTATAAACAGCGAATAATATTAGCTCAAAAACAACAATAATGGGGATGACAAGAAATCATTAAACCGAGATATCAGAAAGAGAGGGAACTTTTAAGAGTCACTCTAGAAAACTATGTAAGCTACTTACACCAAACTTAAAAGCTTGTTTCTCTAATTCTAATTTTGTTAGGAACTTCTGAGAAGACTCAACTAAAAAGGAAGTGCCTATTGCGTCGCAAAATGGGAGGAAGAGTTTAAGTAAAAGGAAAACTCCTTAAATCACTGAGTGAGTTCCCACCAGTTTTATGATAGAAACTAAAGCCTGAATCTGTCTTAGCTCAAAGCTTCGAGATCACAATACAGACTACCTGAGATAAATTCTAGCATTCGAAATCATGCTCTCTCCAAATGTAAGTCCTATATATTGTCTTTAATAATTTTCAGTTTCGAAAAGAGCGACAGGTTAAAGTGTGGGAGACAGGAATGATTATGATGAGGAAGGACTATCAAGTAATTAAATCTAAGGAACCAATAAGTAAAGGATCATAAAAATCCATGAAGAAATGCTCATAAAGATCACTAAGAATGGGAGTATCCTCAAGGCAGACACTCAAAAATTCTACTCTTAGAAGATCATGAGGAAGTAACTGTATGATGTGCACATCTACAGAACAGTAGAGTAATTTAAGCCTACTTTTAATCTTCTATAGTGACTCAGTATTTGTTTCAGCAATGAATGAGAGATCAAGTGAGATATTCTTGATCGAACTTCCAAAACCCAAATCACTTGAAGTACTAAAGCAGTTCAACAACGATTACAACTTCTTGATACAATACCTTGACATAAAAAAGAACAGGTTGGTCATTCTCAATCCTAACAAAGCTAAAAAATAAAGAGCTAATAGTAACCCGCACCGAGGAGAATAAGAATATGAAAACAACTCTGTTGTTTAGAATCTCTTATTAAATTTATCAAAGCATGCCTCAAGTAGATGAGGACCTCATTCCTTCATCAAGCATGCAAGAGCATCATAACGCAAGTGAAGATTTCAGAAGCACTGGCGATCATGTCACTCTTCCAAATCTAGTGACTGGAAATATAACTCATTCCTAGAGTCCATTAGAGGTGGGCACAGACCACCAAAGTGTAATACCTTCTGAATACCATTCTCAAAAGCAGTGAGATAAAATTTATTTGTAAAATTTAGATATCTGATCTTTGCTTGCATATCTGGATAATATATTTCATACAGACAATATAGTAAGAGAGGCAGAAGAGATTAAAGCAGAAGGAGTAGTACCTTTGCTAAAGAGCTAGTCTAGTTCAAGATTCAAAACTCAGAAGCTTGGTGGGATACTACCCTCTATCTACTCAAAGCCCGATGTTCTCAATCAGTCAGAGCTCAACCAAACTCTGAAAATGCTAAATCAATAAGACATCCTCAACAAGTCATTTGAAGATATACCTCGCTCCAGAGTATTATCTCAATCTATAAATGCAGGCGCATACTATTAAGGGAATGATAACATGAATAAGAGCTAAAATAGCTTCAAGTATTAAACTTTTTACATGTTGTAAATTGATTTTAAAATCTCGAAATCAGGTTAAGTTAGGCAAAATGAAGAGGATGAAGTTTATGAAGATAAGGTAAATTAGAGCAGAGACACCTTACTAGGATTAAGCAAATCCCCAAAAGAGGACTTGCACATCAAAGCTTCAGATACTATCATAGATAAGCAAGACAAAGTTTTCGCTTAAGTGTAGGTTAGACTTAAGTACAAAAATAACAAGAAAATTTAGATCCAACCCTTAAAATTTAATCAATTTTGCTTTAGATAATTTTTTATCTAAAATTGGGATAGGGCGAGGGAGTGTCCAGCACTTCTATCTCGAGAATATACCCACATAATGATAGCACCGCTTTAAATGATTTCTCTATCGACAAAAAATGATTATACTTTCTTTCAAAAAACTTTATTACTTTTCATTTACCAAAGATTCAAATTAATTTTGTTATATGATAAAAGTTAAAATTCACTAGAATATTTTCTCAATGTGATGCAACTGTTCTTTCTGTTTCTTCTACTCTTCCCAAGCTTATTTGAGTTGAGTGTACTGTTGCTGCTTCTTCTCCATGGCTCTGTCTTTTTCCTTTTCCTGCATAAAGATAGCCAGCTCATTTAGCTTTTAGCCATACTCTAGCTGTTAGTGTCTCTGATCTTTTCTCTTCTGCTCATTGATTTTGATTTGATTCTTGAGTTGGTCTTTGATGAAATCTTTCTCCATTTTGGCCTTCTAGTTATAGAAGTCAACGAGTTCAGGGTGCTCATCAGGACCCATATTATTAAAAGAATGCTTCTACCCTCCGTTTTCAGTATCCATCCAGCCCACTCCAGAGGTGTAGCTTTTGTCGAACTAACGCTGCTGTTCTTTCTTTAGTTGATTTGTGCGGATCTATTGCCTTAGAAGCTCTTAAGTGTTCTCAAAGTTCCTCCTCCTGGCTTAGTTGAAGGCGTCTCTCTGTAAATTGAAGTCTATAAAATATAAAAATAGTGTATGGATGGAATATGAAGTCACCTATCTGCTTATGGAAAGTTTCCTTCTGCTGCATTTTTTATACTCTCAGCTGATCTAAGTTAAGGGTTACTCTCTCTGAAGCCAACTTATCCGTGATCTCTCTGTGGTCATCCCTGAGTAGTCTATGTGCGTGCTGTACTTCTTACACTTTATGTTGCGAAGGGATTCCTTATTCAAAGTCTCGCTAAGTAATGTTCACTCCTTTTACTATAGTCTTAGATCTATTGTGACTCGACCTAGAGGGCTTTTCATTGAACGGAAACTAAAGTAAGATATATAAATACGCCATTCTAATTGGAAACTGGTATTCAAACTTATTTTCAATTTCTCTCTCCAAGGATTAGAAAATAAATAAATATTTTTATGTATTTCTGTTGCTACTTTTATTGTCTCTACTCTATGAGTGACTATCTGAGGTAATTCTTCTTCTACAACATGCGCTCCCTCTCTTCATCATCGAATGCTTGTTATAACTAAGCTGCCTCTATATTTTTCTAGTGCTCATTCATTCTCTCTGATATTTTATTCATCTGCTCGATCTGCTTTCTTTCCTGCATTTGATTGAGATGATCTTGCCTCGCACCTTACTTAAACTGATGAGTTGTTATGACGTTTTGACCTCCCGCTGTGCTCCCTAGGTTATTTAAGTTTTGAACTATGGGTATTGGGTGAGACCTGAGACTAGAACTAGTAGATGCCTACTCTTAGTTCTGGAGAACTTGAAATTAAGACTGAGGTGTTTTAGCGATGGTAGTTGCTAATAAAGGATTCTTATTGGGCTAATTAAAGCCCAAATTCACAGATAGATTTAGTGGATCAATCTATTGATGGTTATTGTTTCTCATCTCTAGTGCTTTGTTAACGATTTAGTAGGGATCGGATTCAAATAAGCTCAGCCCTCCACTTGACTGCAACTTCCTAGTTTAGCTCTAAAGAATAGTTAATGAAGGGATGAAGAGAAATACTTACAAATCCCGAGGTAAGATTCTGTTTATTGTACTGTCTTATCCCTGTCTTAGGAGTTTCCAAGTTGGAGTGATAGAACTAAGAACGAATGGACTGTTATGGACTGCCCTCTCTTGAATTATTAGCTCTCTGTTTCATATTTATAGACTTGCTATCCCTCATCATTTTTGAGGCAATAAAATATTTAAATCTATATTGAAATCATGCTAATCAACGAAGCAACTGAACCCTTGTCCACAAAGTCTTACTGCGTTGTATTGATTAACAAGATTTTATTAGGATAATCTTCAAGTCTCAAGTCCAAAAGAACCTAGGCTTAGTTTCTTACGTGTCCTGACTATAAAAGAAGATTTAACGAATGTAAAAAAGTTACGATTATTGAGGTAAGCATTACTAGAATGTTTTTGACTAACTCTCTTGAGGAGTTGCAGACCTCCGCACACCTTCCGATATTGAGCTCTGATCTTAGCGTTTCACTCTCTGTGACTTACTTATTTGGGTCATACTTCTTCACGTAAACTCTTCAATTAAGTTAGCATCTTAAGTTTCCTATTTATAATGTATGTTTAGCTTTTGATCATCTTGGATTCCTCAACCATCACCAAACAGGGATTGAAAATTTATAGCCTTGTAAAGATAAGCTATTCAATTGAAGTAAATGTTAACTTTTCTAGATTCTTTATTTTCCCTCGTAGTAACTCGAGCAAGACTGCTACTTCCTCCATTTAAGTTCGAAGGCTATATGACTTCCCTGATAAAAGTGCCAAGTGAAGGAATATCGCACTCAGCGATTAGGGCTTGTTACTTGTCAGCCTTTTAAAAAGTGTGAGTGATGTATTTGCTGACTGCAGTGTACACCTTGGCCACCAGTTACTGATTATTCTTCACTGATTCTGCGTTCTGTTCAAGTATCCCACTCGTATTATGCAGCCCACTATTATGGTTTAACTTCAATTTATAGATTTAAAACTTTTATCAGAGGTTTCCCTTCTAGGTTAAGGAGTTAAAAGCATTCTGAGAAAGTTATAGGTGGTGTGAGTGCTAAGTTTTGTCTAGCTGAATAAGCGATAGTTTATAAGCCACTGCTCTTATGATATTGCTTTATGAGAATACACTGTTGTGAGCCATTCTTAATTCCACTCTAGGATTATAACACACTAGTTAATTAAATTGCTATCTAAATAAAATTTAACACCTCTCTCCACAGAAAGCATTCGAGACTTAAGATATGGGAAGTGCTTATATAATTAAGACTATGATGATGATATATGCAGTGGTTAAGATTCGCTATTAGTTAGCGCATTTGGGTGGATATCTAGTATCTTTCCCTCGGGAGAGAAAGAGATAGGGGCTTCTCTCACTGAACGAAAGTGAGGGCTGGGTTCTTGGCAGCCTTTCTCTCTTGGATGTAGGAGACGTAGTAGTTGTACTTCTCCATCACGATATTGTAGAACTGAGTTAGCTTCTCATGCTCCTCGCTGACCATTCTGGCCTCTAGGTGCTTCTTGTCTGCGTTGGTCATGCCCAAGGAGAAGAAGTCGAACTGGTAGGAAAGTCCAAGATAGATGAACTGGTCAAGGTAAACCCTTTATATGAAAGTATGAAAAAGATAGTTAAGATGATTGAAATATAGAAGGGACTGACTCTGGGCATGGAGAAAACAGAGGTAATGAAGAACATGACAGAAGGATCGATGGTTCTGAAATCATAGGGAGTAACCCATTCACTTAATTTAAGACTGTATGGAACAAATATACGATGATAGAGAGATGAATTGGCTATTGATACCAGCAATGGCGATTTGAGCGAGCACGTTGAGGAGGGAGTCGTAGTCTCTGGGGTACATGCCGACGTTGTCCTTCTCGATGGTCACGTTCATGAAGGCAACCTCGGGGATGTTAACGTACACATAGTAGTTATCCTCAGTAAGGTTGGCAACTGCTTGCAAGTCCATGAGGAATTGCACGGCAAGTTCGTTCTTGACGGTGGCATTGGAGGCGTAGACCATAAGTTGGAGCTGAGCCTTGCTTTGCTTTCCGACCTCGAAACCAGCGGACTTGTTGATTGAGAGGAAGTTTCCATCATCAGCGAGTACGTTGAACTCGAGCTCAGCAGTCATATCAGCACCATAGTGGTCCTTGATCTCGTAGAAGGTGTTCAAGAGTTGGGAGGTCACATTGGTGTTGTTGAGCTTCATGGGGAAAAGGCCCTCGCAGACGGCGAAGAACATGGATCCGAGCATGGACTGGTGAATAAAGATCTAGTGGGAGTTGCCAGTGGTGTCTGTAACTCTCTGGGGGTAGACGGTGTTGGCAACAACGTGGTCGGTCTTCTGGATGGTATCGAAGACTGTGCCGTCGAAGTCAAGGGTAATGATTAAAAGAGAGAAATAATGAGGTTGGTGCTGCCATCTAGGATGGGGCTTCTGGTTGTGGTGAGGTTAAGAGGGAAGCGGGGGTCAACCAAGTTGAGCATGAATGCGGTCTGGTTGTGGACAGACATCTGTTGGTTATCACAAATCTATACATAAGTTAAACGCTATTGGACTCTCTCATAAATGAGAGATAATGTAGTCAATCTTGGACTGAGCCATGGTCTTAACCTGGCCAAGTGCTGCCTTGACTGACTTGAGGATACTACCGTGCATCATGTTCACGAACAGTTGGAAGAAGCTGTTGGAAAGTCTGAATTAAACTTTCAATTAAAAGCAATTGGAGGTGAAATACTCTTGCATATAGTTTAGAAGTCTTGCATGTCGATGGCAATCACATCCTTTATCTACCAGGAAACCTGATCTGCCTGGGAGGGAGCAGCCAAATCAACAACCAGAGATAGGTTCTTGACTTGCATGGATGCAGTTGAGAGGGGGATAATCCAGGCGGCGTAGATGGTTCCATCGATTGTGGCGTTGATGTCGAAGCCGGTGATGGTGAGGCGGGTGTTGTTGGTGCCTGGCACGAATCCAATCGTTTTCTAGTCGAAGGCTAATCAAAAAATAGTAAGGCGATTTGGTCAACGAAGATGCTCCTGATATTGATTGAGTAGCCGAAGCCTTTGTCTGTGAAGCCAATGTTGAAGGTTTGCTTCTGAAGGAGGTTCTGCATGGTGATGGGGAACACCAGACCGAAGATGTTGTTGAGATACTTCAAGTTGGTGCTCACATAGAGTGCTCCTGGTTGAGGGGAGAGAGTTTGGGATGAGATGGTGAAAGCCAGGCAGACGAGGGCCAAGGCCAGCACTCCTTTGTTTTAGAACATCATATTTACCTTATATATTATAATAACTCGCTCAAATGGATATAGACCTTACTCCTCCTCATTCAAGAGAACAAAGTTTCACTAATTATCCCTCAAGCATGAATTTTAATTAAATTCACTCTATGTAATCTGAAGCTTACTTGAAGGAGTGATGAATTTAACAATTTAGGAAATGAAATAGGGGTAATCAATATTTCGTTTCAATTCATGAGGGAAAACTTAAATTCCTCTTCTTAACCATCATCTCCTTCTTCACTTTCCTTAGATTGAGCTCTCTTGCCTTTCTGCGCTCTTGTATTTGGACTGAGATCTATGTCTTCATACTTTTGCTCGCCCGAAAACATCTCTTGCATTTGCAGATCAGCCATACAAAACATACTGAGTATTTCTTTCTACTCCTGTGTTCCATTGAATATTGCGCGTTTAAAGTCTTCTATAGGGATCTCCTCATCTAGTTCCTTCCCAAGAAGTCTGAAGATGTAGCCCGCATAAAAGTCAGCTGTCTCATTCATGAATTACTAATCCTCCTCATTATCTTAGTTCACCCTCACCTTGCTCATAGACAAGAAGCAGATCTCCTTAATCTCCTCGAAACTAAAAGCCCCATTTCCATCTTGGTCCACTATTTGGAAGAACAGATCTATCTTGTCGTTCACGTCACTAGAGCTAATCAACTTCAAAGCATTGAAGAATTCTTCCCACACTAAGTAGCCCTTGTTATCACGATCGCAAGAACTGAAAATCCTCTCTAGGAAGTCTGTATTATCAAGACTCAACTGCTTCATCCCATTCATAAATACTGACCGCTCCACACCTACTTCTTTCATGACATCTGGGAAGTTCAACATAGAAATCTTGGACAAGGACTTAAACTTAGTAAAGATACTGTAGAGATCTTTGCGACTAAATGAGCAGTCTAATTAAATAAGTGGGATGTTCATAGATACAAGATTAGTATACTTTCCATCGACTGTCTTTACTTTGTCATCAGCAATAACTTTCTTTATATTCTTCTCAACGAAGGACGTGCTATGCTTGATTTCTCTCTTTCCTTCTCTTGAATTGGATAGGATCCTTTGTCTTTTAAAAACAGGGAACTGACTTAGGTAGTCTTGGACATCTTTTCTTGTGATTCTTGACTTAGTCATATGAGGATTATTGGGCCTCACAACCATTTGAGAGGGTTGCCTACTAGACAAAGTCATTGAGCCAGCTGAATTCAAAGTATCTCTATTGAACTATGTTATAAAGTTTGCTTTAGAAGGACTTAACTTAGTCTGAACGTTTGCTGTCATTTTGGAGTCAGTCCTATTTTCACTCATTCCATAGTCGTCTTCTCCATCTTACTGAGCATCTATGAACTTAACTCTTACATTTGAATGCTTATCAAAAGACTTCTTTACATTTTCATTTCTGTCTGATGTGTTCGCCATCATCTGGTTAGATAATGTGGATATCAAAATGAATGGCATTCAATTTGAGCATTAAAATTCATATCAAATCGTTATCACTGTCAACACTTTCAACTGAGATCTCTCTATTGTTCTTAAGTGACTCTCTTTAGTTATGCATAGTCTTAGAATGAGTGATAGCCTGATCTCTTTCTAATTTATCTACACTCTCTTATTTCTTACTTGCCATTTACTTGCTGATTAATTACGCTATATCCTTCTTCATTTGCAAAATTGAGTCTTATGAAGCGTTCTTATCAAAGCTTTGCCTTTCTTTTGAAGCACCCTACTGCCCCTTTATCTTAAGCAATACTTATCAATTTATTATAAAAATATTATACAGCGTGCTTTAGTATTTTCATAATGTTCTTCTTTAACTTCTCCTTGTTCTTTTGCTCGTCAAATATCTCCTGGATGACAGATGCGTATTTTTTAAGTTTTAACTTAGTTGTCTTTCCGTGATCTGGAGAAGGTTGATTCTCTTCAATCCTCTCCTTTTGTCTATACAAACATTAAAAGTCTCTATATAGCCTGCAATTCTATTTTCTTTGAGAGCTCAAACTAATTGTTGAGAGCTTGTAACTTATCTAGCATCACAGACTGTCTGTGAGAAAACTTGCTGTCCTTGCTTCTCTCTGAGCGATTTTGAGACTTGATGGTTTCCTTGGAACCTTGATTGGAAGCAGCAACTCGTAATGCATTTCTGCTTGAGCTTTAATCCTGTGCTACTGAAAGTCTGTTTTGACCTGAGGAAGCTGTTTACGGTTTATCATTATTCAGTATCTATGGGAGTTTATCTTCATTTTTTATAGGAGCTTCAGGCGTTCTTCCCCTTACTACAGAACCATGCTTCGATTACTGATTCACTTCATCCTCCTCAATAATTTGAAGCTCCATAAATGACCTCTCCAATCGATTGAATATTGCAGTCTCACCTTATACAAATCCTTTGTTTTTCTTCTTCTAAATAATCGGCTGCAATTTCAGATTTTCTTGTTAGATGATACTTTACTCGTTTAGTTCTTATATGTTAAACTACTATATTTGAGAACTCAGATCCTCCTTTTCTTCCTCCTTTTGAGTTAGCTTTTTCTTCACTTTCAAACCGAAACTGACTCGATTACTGGTGTTACCAACTATCTTTTTCTGAAAGTTAAATCTGTCCTCCTCTTGTCTATTCCCTCTAAGAGTCTCAGGACTGGCCATTAATAGCTCAGAATCCTTGGATAGCATATCAAGAGGAGAGTAGTCAGTATTTTAAGTGTTCTGATAGTAGTCTTTCGACTAGCGAATGCTTTTATTCAAGTTTAGACTTGTGTTATTGAGAGACTTAGAGTTTCTTTTCAGTCCTAGACTCACTCTCGTATCTACCAAGTAAGTGTTATTCTAGAATATCTTAGAGAGTTTGTTCTGAGTAGCTTGAGATAGATCCTAGTAAAAGCTCTCTTCTTTGAGGATGTCTTTTCCATACTTGGAGAGCTCCTTCTAGATCTAATCATGGTCTATTGAGGCCTTTCTTCTATTTTCTCTTGATTTGAGATACATCTTTGCATCCATTGATGCTTCCTCAATCGCCGATTCTCTCTCAAAATAGGAAGGGAATTACACTTATAGTTTAATTTCATTATATTTCTATATCAGAAATATTTGAAACACTTTTCCATTAATCTACTTCACATTCGGATTTTAAGGGTTAGTTGTGAACTTTTTAAAAAAGGAGCCATTAGTAGTTGTAGTAAAAGCTGTTCTATTCAGCAAATCTATGTCGTTAGTTTTCTTTTTTAAGAGAGGAAGTAAAGATACAGTCACCGCTTCTTCTCCATCTGGAATATCATCTAAGGAATAAATGGGTGTTCCATCTTATAAGAAAGCATGCTGAATTTATTTTCTCTAACCAAATTTCAAAGTGCAGTCAGACATAAACTTTTAGAAAGAGAGTCTAAGCTCGCCCTAACTCTCCAAGCCATTTAGGACTGGTATTTATATCAGCTACTCGTAGACTTTGCTTTTTCCTGAGGCTTGGAAATACACCTTGATGGTTCTTTTATTGTAAGGCACTGTGATATTTTACATTAGATCCTAAGTCTTAGACTTCAAAATGCTGCTTCTCTAATCGTAGGATCTCAGTTAATTATAATATTTATCATAAAATAATTAACTATCTATTTATTGCAGTTGTTGATCTTTGATAGCTATAATTGAATCGTTATGATCACTGAGTTGACTAGTTTAGTTAAATCCTTTTGTGCTTTATCTGGTTTCTTGGAATCCTGCAATTGGATAAATTATGGATTCCTCCTGACTCTATCTCAAGTCCAAGCTTCTCTCCTAGTGCTTAAGATTAATACTTTATCTGAGAACTGAGCTCTTCCTTTCATGCTACTTTAGATTTGCATCTGTTAATGCATAGTCTTGTTAATGTCTGTGCTGATCTATTAATTACAAGCTATCTTCTTCGCTTTATAATCTCCTCTTATCTTTTATCTTGTAAATTTATATAATTTGGCCTCCATCATTTTAAAAATTCCTTTTAAAACTAATCATCATTCTTCTTATATTATAAGAATCATCTTGTTGTTACTTGATATGATTGTTGTAGTTGACTAAGTTTCTCAGCACTCTTTGGTGTCTCAAAAGTCTGACTCCCTCTTCAATCCCTGATTCCTCTGTCTGTAATACCTAACCATTATCTAACTGATGCCCATCCATATTTCTTGCTCCCGTATATTCAAAAGCCCAACGATTATAAGCAAATAAAATACCCCTCATCACTCATCATTTAAATTAGGCTGGTGTTATTTGAACACATCGAGTAACTTGGACTTAATAACTTTCTTTCCTGAACCGTTTTAAGGTAAGTCTTTGGCAAGTTTTAGTTCTCCAAATTGGTTGTACTCATACCTCATGAAGGGATGCAGTGGTTTCTATCTCTCCATTTTGAGGACGTTAGATTAATCTACTGCCATTCTATAAATGTATAAATGAGAGAGGTTCATATTACCCTTAGTGATGAAAAGACCGATTCTAGTGGCTTTTTTAAGAAGGAAAGTTTGAGTAGTTGTTGTTAAAACTCTGATTCTAATTTACTTAGGACTGAGCAGGAAATTCCTAACTGAAGAGCCGTCTGGTTCTGCGCTCGCCTCCGAGCAAGTTGTTATTCTCATTCGAAGTTTGAGACTTTTTGAAAGTCAGCTGCCTCCGCTTCCTGTGATTATTTACAACTACCTGAATATTTCTTGAAGTATTGAGTCTGCTATCTAAAATATCCATTGGAATAAAAATTTATTTATTTATCTTATTATATTATCACTTTCATTTTAAGGGATTTATATTAAATTTTTATCTCATTAAATTAAAAGATCATAAAATTAGGCTTTCAGAAGGCATATTTGGCGAGCATGTCCTCTGTATTAGATTAACCTTATATGGATTGTATCTGCAGCATTTGTTGCATGCCTGCTAAATTGTTGAAGTCCAAATAATTATTGATGTCTATTTTGTGGTTTGAAGATTGACTATCTATATTCATTTGATCACTCAGGTCCAGGAGTACCTCCCCATTCGCATCATTCATAAGCTAAGCTTATAAATCAAGAGAATTTTTGCCTCCTCCTAAGTTCTTTTTTTCATCGGATGAAGGGTGATCTTCACTGTTGTTAGTCGAAGCTGAGGCTGAGTAAGATTAAAGTTTGTCCTAATTAGCAGCTATCACATTATCAATAGCCTTGGAAGTCATAGAGGAGTGGCTGTTTGGCATCACTATCACATTTTGAGACTCTCCAGTTTAACTCACTTATTTTAGGTATACCACTGCTTTCAGGTAATCTTCCTCTGGCACTTCCCACCCCATAGCCTTTTTATACAAAGTTATGCCCTCATACACACTTGTTGAGACATTTGGGATGATGTTGTCCTTCATAAATTCACTTAGTTGCTTATACTTTGCCTTTTCAGAGGCATCGAGTTATTACCATTAAACTCCCATAGTTTTTGCCATATCACCCAGTTTTACATCAGGGAATCGCTCTCTGAAAAACTGCCTCTGCTCATTGAAGAAGAGCATATAGCTAGTAGGCACATTTATTCTCTGTCCCTTTTCATTCACAATCACCTGATTACTCTTCTGCTTGCCACACCCGAATACTCTCTTCTTAAAAAGCTTTTTCTCCTTCACTATGGCTGAACTACTCAAATCAAACTTTTAAGCATCTTTACCCTCCTCTAGCCCTTAACCGAAAGAGTTATTGTATTTAATTATGTCTTATTGCTGCTTTGAAAAGGTTGGCTGACCTTAAGACTTCTATTCTAGAGGTTTATCACCGGTGGAAGTCTTTGAAGGAATCCTAAAAGTAGACTGCTTTTGTGGCTTTTCAGTTTATTTTGGTTGTTATTCTGACTTTTGTTCAAGGATTTAGAGTTTCAAAGGTTACTACTATTGCTATTCAAAATGAGGTTCTTCAGTGGAATTTTAAGCCTCGGTCACCTCGCTCATCATCATTGTAGCAATTTATTCTTGGGTTGGAAAGGCAGCTAAGTTCTATTGCTGTATCTGAGGTTGGAATTGCAAAGGGTGCATCATCTACATCTGCTGAGGGGGGTAGCCATTTTGCAAGGGCAATAATGGTATATTATTGCTTGCTGCCCACTGGTCAATTTAACAGTCTATTTGATTGAAGTATTCTCTAGCTGCAAAAGTTATCTTCTTTAAGTATTAAATGAAATGCTGGGGGTAGTTGTTAGCTTGTCTCATTTACAAGGGATTCATAACAAAAATACTTTATTTTAAATTAAATTTTAATTAATTCTATAATGAGTGAGGTATAAAACAACCCCTCCCCGAAATCTTCAGAGTCAATATTTTGAGTCTGCATAAATATTTAGAATAACAATTTTTACTTTTTCCATCACGAATGTTTAATAAAGTTTTATCGCGAACTATGATTCGGACCTGTTGCTATCTAATCTCTTTAACTATCTCGAACAATTTTTTTGCATTCTCATTAAGAGAAAATAAATGAGAATGAGTAGGGAATTTTCAATGTTTATAAATTAATCTGGCAATTCAAATATTTTCTAGGGGATACAATTTTCAAAGCAGTCTTAATCACTCATTAATCCATAACTCTAGAATATAGATGGCACATGATGAATGGTGAGTGAATAGGACTTCATAGAGGGTAATAAGTTAAGATTGGGAGAATGATGAGGAATGCTCACTGAGTAGACTCTTGCTAGAAGAAGGGATGTTGGAGAGCATCAACCGCAGTCTCATTATAAACAAACATTCTTATATAGCATATAGAAGCAGTGATCCTGTCTCCTTGGAACCACTTGATCATCTTCTTCAAGAGATCTATGGCGAGTGCAGATTCCGAGTCAGTGTACAGTTTAGCCAAATTTTTGGCAAGGTCAGGTAGGGGAGTGAATTTGTCGCACTTGGTGATGATATTATTCACATGAATAAAGAAATAGGTATTATTTATAATTATTAAACCATACAAAATTAAGATAGCCAATTTTTTAAAGCACTCTTTCACGAAACTTATGAGTTAAATTTAAATTTGCAACACCAAATCAGCTTATCTCTCTCATATACAAGAATGAAAATCTTTGTTGAGGATAAAGATTAATATCTTTAGGATTTTTATCTCTAAATTGCAGCTTTTAGTAAATTATAAAAATTATCAACCATTGCTTTTGAAAGTTGTATAAATTAATTTTGAATCAAAATCAAATTAAATGTTTTTAATAGCAAGGTTTCTCTTATCAATGACAGTGGACATGCGAGTGATTTCCTCTAATATTCAATAGATATCATATTTAATGAATATCTTACTCTGCTGTTGGATTGCCGATAAAGCACAGCATTTCAAACAGCTGAAGTCCCTCAGTTTCACCTGGGAACATAGGCTGCATGGTCAGAAACTCAAACAGGATGCATAAAAAATAACTACGAGCAAATAATGCAGCCTGCAGCCCAGATGTCAATTGAGAAGTCGTAGTTGGGTGAGCAGAGAATGAGCTCTGGAGCTCTGTAGTACCTGCTGACTGCGTAGGGGGTGTTCTTGTAGCGCTTGAAGTCCATGTGCTTTGAAGAACCGAAGTCGCCAATTTTCACCTCGCCATTCTTGAGGAAGATGTTCTCAGGTTTGAGGTCTCTGTGGCAGATGCCTTTCTCGTGCATTTGCATCAGACCTGTCAAGAAGCCCTTCATCAAGTGTCTAATCAAAGACATGGGCATCTTCTCCTTCCTAGCTTTGTACTCTGAGATGAGATTATCAAGGTTGCTGTCACAGAATTCCAAAACTATGTTCTGGATTATCTGGTCTCCCTCATCTACTGTGTAGAAGAAATTGCGCAACTGAGTTACATTCGCCACTTCCTGAAGGTCACAGAGCACTGTGTACTCGCGGGAGACTACGTTTCCCATCTTCTGAGAGCGCTTGATTGCAACCCACTCTCCAGTAGTTGTATCCCTTGCCTTGAACACATAGCCTAAAGGCGAACAGCTCATTAAGGAAACCCTAACTTACCAAAAGCGCCCTTGCCGATGCTCTGATACTGATCATACTTGGGAGCTGGACCTCTGGCTTACCCCATACCACCAAATTTCATTGGGGGATAAGAAAACTAGTTTGTTGGTCGCTCTAAAATGAACGGTAAAATTTCATTAGACTTACTGAATCCAGAGAAGGACTCTTCAGTTTGGTATCCAGTTGAGAGAAAAGGACTTTGCTGAAATGGGGTACTTGAGCGCATAGTAGATCACAAATTTAAATTTAAATAAATATCTATAATAAGCTGCTGTTCTATTCCAGGATTATATTTATCTCAGTTTTATTTCTCCTACTTCACTATATTAATTTGCAGTATAGAATAATTTTATTGCGTAATTTATTAAGTCTTTGATTATATATTTTCAGTAGTAAAGGGTGTAAAAATGATAAAATTGGGGGAAAATGGTTCTTGATTTCTATATCTTGTTTGGATATTTTCATTAAACTACTTAAGTATTTTGAATTGGCTTATTATTGATATTTGAGAGCGAGATTGTTTTTTATTTAGACTATATCTTCGAATTTAAGTTGGGGCTTAAAGTGCTTTTTTAACTTGACCTTTGGAGTAATATCATCTATTCCATAGTGCTCTAGCTCTTACTCAATTAGCACTAATTCATCATCTGGCCTTGAAGTTATTCTCTTTATTTCAGAAGATTAGTTTATTAAAAAAGATTGGTAAATATATTTAAAATGAAATGAGAGTTTTAAAAACCAATCTTGCAGGAATCTAATTCATTCGATGAACTATCAGCAATTAATGCATTTTCTGTTTGATGATCTTAGAATTATTTGTCTTGACTGAGATCCTTAATGTAACTTTTGTCCTCACTTTTAAGAGAAAGCTGGCTGACTGTAAAATTTAAATCAGGCGTAGGGTTCTTATCTAAATCATCTAAATTTTGAGAATGCCCTTACTAATCCTCTATTTTTATGAAATAGGTTTCTGCGTTGCTACTATTTTTAGCTATTTCTAGATTGATGTAACGTAGTAGATCAGACTATTTAATTAAATAAACTCATAAATTTAAATATTGCTGGGATGATTGATAGATATGATTTGGGCTCATTTGAATCTTGTTAATATATTTTAAGCGTCCATTTCTCAAGCAGCAGATTATTTTCCAAAAGCAATATTATCTAGTGCTTGTCTTGAGCGAGTTCGTTTGTTTCTATTGGAGAACAATTTATCCAGATAAATGGTCTTTGTGAGTAAATAGATTTTAATTGGTTGTTAAGGTATTTTAAGACTCACTTTAAATTAAAATTAATAAGTTAGTGTTGACCAATTAAATAAACAACTTTGTGTTGGCTTTATCTTTTGGCAACTCCCATCTTCATAATTATGTTCAAAGGTATCAAACTTACTGCATTCTGAAGAATATCTCTATTTACTTCCTTTTTAGTAAGAGGACTTAGGAATTCCATTACTTTATCTGGAGCAAAAATCTTCTTCTTTAGGCTTGCATGTTTAAAATATGCAAAGCCTCTTGCTCTTGTTCTCCCCACTCTATTTTCATAGTCACTCTTGGCTCTACTCCCTATCTCTACATAATTACAAACATATAATATGCATGTTGTTTTACTTGGACGACACAAATATATCATTACTTCCAAGCAGGAGTAACCTAAGTTTGTTTCATTATCCTCTTAGTCTTCACTTACTCTGCTCCCACAGTATCTTCTAATCATTAACATCTATTGACATTAGAGAATACAAAAATCAGCATCATATTCAAAAGCCAGATTATACTAGGGATCCCTATCATTCAATCCATCATTAAATATTTCCACTCCTTTTTTTTAAAAATACAAATTAGCAGTACAATTATAAGTGCACCAGTATAGAGTTCTGAGAATTATCTATTCATGTAACCTGCACAATAAATATTCTCCTAAATGAATTCATTCACACTGGGCAAGATCTGAAGCACAGCTAGTATCTATGCAGCAAGTAGAGCTGCAATCAAGGCCTCAGCTACTGCAACTTGCTGCGTTACCTGCACCAGACTTTTTCTTTTTGCCCCTCCCCTCTGTAAGCAAGCAATTTGCAATTATCCATATCGTGAATTAAAGAAATTTCGCTTAAAGTCTGCAATTCCTAATTTGATGTAAGAAACTTGATACTGCTTTTTATGGATTGCTCAGTTATTTCATGGTGAGATTTTAAAACTTTTATTTTTATGATGGATTCGTAACATAAATATAGCTGATTCTTTATCAAATCGAATAAATTAAATATTCACTTGGTCGATATCCAGTAACTGTCGTTGTGCTGAATGAAAGTAATCTTGATAAGTTAAATTAAATAAAACTTAGTTTTGCTAAAAAGTATATTGTCTATCTATTATATTCGCACACTCATCTTAAAAGCTAAAAGTATAAATTTGTTTTTTATCGATAGATTAGTTATTGCAATTATAAAGATAAGAGAAAATCTGTTAAAATTTGATAAATTTATTCTTAAATTTTGGATAAATTGACACTTATAATAAACCTCTTCTATAAAATAGTATCAGTATTAAATTTCATTTTCACAATTTTCTAATTAACAAGATAGCAACTCTTTCATATTGGTTTTAGGATATCCTAAAAGGGTTAGAAATAGTGAAAGAATATAATAATCTGATAAATTACAGCTTTAAAGATTTTAGAAATGCTTAACATATGGCTTTGGTATATTGCAGATACTTAAGAAATTTAAAAAGTGCAGTGTTACTTTTGCGTCTAGCTATTAGATGTTATATATTTCTACACCACTTTATTATATCTAATGAAAGGAGTAGTCATCTCTTCATAATCATTTTTTGGTGACGTGGGTATCGTTTTAAAATACCTCCTCTTCATCTTCGTTGCCACTCATTTTCTCAGCTTGCATTTCCATTTTCAGTATGACTTGCGAACTGTTCTTGCTATTCTTGGCTGTGTTACTATCCACCAATTTTATCATATTTTATGAAATTTCACAATATTTGATAATTTAGCAGGAATAAATCCTGTGGACATAATTGCGCCATCTTTATCCTTGGAAGGGTTGGAACCAGGCCTGCTCTTGTCAAAGTCAATATCCTCTTCACTCCTATTCAAAAAAGTGCTTCTCATCCTTCTACTCCTTTCTCATCCTCTTCGTTATTTTAATCAACACTGAACTATGAATTCTTTAAGCAAAGTTTACTCTCACAATAATATTCAAACATAATTAAAGTCTTTGATTAATATTTGAGTCAGCGCAGCAGAAAATTATGCAAATGCATCTCACGCACTTGTTATGGTATTTTTTGTGTTCCCTTCTGCCTCCACCACCAATTATAATTTGATCCTCTCGAACTATTCTTAAAAGCGAGTGTCGTCCCTTGAACTTGACCCACTTCTCTTCTTTGGCTCTCCTGCTTCTGTTTATTAGGCATGAAGAACTTAAAATTAAAACAAAGTTATCTTTAAGTTTTAATTTGACTTTTGAAGTTCTTTTGTGAGTGTTTATCTACTTCTTCGTCGCTGTCGCTTTCACTGTCTTCTCCATGCTGCTTTTTCTTTTCTTTGGAGCATAAACAGCAGAGGAACTTCTGCCCCATCTCACAAATTGTGTAGCCTCCCACCTTCATGTCAGTTTCATCATCATCGCGTTGGCAGAATCTGTACATCAAGCAGCAGTTTAGGAACGATACAATCCATTATAAATAGTAATATTGCACATTTTATGATATGACTGCTGGGATTCCGATAACGAGAGCGATAATTGTGAGGATCCCTTTTAAAGTATAATTCATTAAAGTCCTCTGTTAATGTAACCTGCGCAGTCTGCCAAGTCAGTCGCAAAATTCTAATTAATTTATTTTTTTAAAATGATAAAATTTTTTATTCTGTGTCGAGGCAGAAGGTTGCGCTGCAGTCCATAGTGCAGGTAGCTCCAGTTCCAGTTCTCTTCTTCTTTCCTCTTCCGTAAACCAGCATCACCATAACTGCCAAAAGCAGGAATATTTTGAGAAATTTGGCAGTCCAAAAATTAGAAAGACCAACTTATTACATTTGAAGCATTTTATTATCTAAATTATTATTACCTAAACATAAAAAAAATTTTTAAATTTTTTATTTAAATTTTAAAATTTTTTAACTTTTTAATTTTTTCTTTAGGATATTATTTGCAGAGGGATAAATATTATTTCGAATTAATGAGGAACTTAATAATCTCTTAAAATATTAAGAAAGCAAGACCCTTAAAGATAATTAGAAACAAATTTTAGCTTAAATTGAATTGCTAACATTATGATAATAAATAACTTTAAAATTTAGAATTTCACTCAGTCATATTTAAACATTGGTTCTCCAATCTTGCAATAGTATTTTAACTTGTAAATTTTGAAAAGTTTGATAACTTTTGTCCTTTTTAGATCATCAAACATTTGAGAGTTCTTTCTCCACATACTCATGCTCATCCTCTATAGGGGATGGATTCCTAGATGATAAGATGGAATTAAATAAGCAAGCAATGTAAAGAAAGTATTTAATTTTTGCCTTCTTCACAGTCCAAATTATCTTACTAGCCTCTTACTAATTTAGTGTCGCCACTGCTGTTGCTATTTGATCGCTACTAGTGCTTATTGAATTTATCATTGGCATCTGCTCCTCCTTCAGTTGAGTTTATTTGCCGTTTTGGGGAGAAGTCAATTCCTTCCTCATTTTTTTTGAGTTTGATAAAGTACTTTTCCTCCTTTTGGCGCATCTTCTCTTTATTATTTTAGAAACATAGTCAAAAATATATTTTCAACAGTTATAAATAGAGAGGATAAGATAGGTACTGGTGGGTGTATCAACATCATCTGAAGCCATTTAGCTTTAAAAATATATATTGCTCTGATCAAGGCCTTCTATATTTGAGTCCAAACAGCAAAAAACAATGCACAGACACTTAGTGCAATTGTTCCTCTGCTTTCCTTTCCCTTAATTCTTGGTTTGCACATTTCTGCTTTTGTTCTTGCCATTTGCAATCAAACCCTGATCATAAATATAAACTGCATTTAAATTAGCTCATCTTTTGGATCTTCAGTAGTATAAAGCTATCTCTGTGAATTCAAATAATTGCCTCTCTGTGTCTCGTGGCCCTGCGTTGCAATGCTCTCTTCTGGTTCTATTCTCGAGGATTTCTTGCCATGTTTGTGCGTCTAATCATGTTCAGCACCCTCCTCCTCATCTTCTCCCTCTTCCTTTAACTTCTTTAAAGGAGATAATCTATTAATTTTAATATAAAGTTGCTTCTGCTTTTATTTTTGACAGCAGGAGAACATTCTAACAATCATCTCAAAGCAGGTTTAGCCCCCATACTCCACACCATCCTCCTCATCCACTTGCTTACAGAATCTGTGCATGAATCAAATAAGTCAAATGAAACTAACTCTCATAATTTAAGGTGTGTAATGGTAAAATTATAATAAGCAACTTGATATTTTATTGATTGAATAGTTTTATAGTGGCGATTAATTTTATCTCATATTTATTATATTGTACTGTTGCCACGCAGAGTGAAAACTACCGTTAGCGGAAGTTCAAACAACATCAAAATATTATAAATATTTCATTTATTAAACATGGTTTCAAAGATAAGGTTAGGTTATTGTAACAATGGAAGTATTTTTGGGTCAATTAATATCTTACTCAGGCTTCTAAGTCTATCTATTATCGTCTTGTAAAAATAAATATACTGTCATTCATTATGAACTGCTATAATTTGTATTAAAATGCCTTCACTAGAGGATTTAGTATTTCTTTTCTTATATTTATCTGTATCCTTTTCATCTTGGTCATCTTCGCTTCCGAAACCGCAGTCCACAGGCTTCCCTTTGTCCAATAAATTATCCGAGAAGCCTATCTTGAAGTCAGAACTGCTGTCTTTGTCCTTCAATTTTAATACCTCCAGCCCCAAATCCTCTTCATGAGAACAAGTCTCTTTATATTTAGGCTAGTCCTCATTGATAATCTATATTAAATTAATCATTGATGTTAGAATCAAGGCAACAAAAGACTATGCAGAGACATTTCATGCACCCTCTGTATTCCTTGGCCTCAAATAAATGAAAGATATCAAAAATTAGTGGAGTCTCACTTTGTGGTTGCTTATCTTTCTCTAACTGACTCGCACTCTACAAACCATTTAAAAGGGGATAATTAAAGTGAGCATTTTTAGAGCTACTTGACTTGCTTTCGCTTGCTCTCCTTCCCTTGGAAGAAGCAACATAGCTCTGGGACATCTAGTTTGTAGCTCTATGCTCTTCCTCGTCTACATCTATACTTATGTTCAGTCGCTTAGAGGGATATTCATCGTCCTCCAGGTTTCTTCCTCTAAAGAGAGAGCAGGTAAAGCAGCACTTGAACGCAAAGTAAGCCATATGGCACAGCGAATACCCACCATATTTTTATCCATCGTTTTCATCTGTCTTCATGCAGAACTTGTGCATCATCAGAAAGTTCACAAAACATACCATCACTGGTATTCCGACCATCATAAAACATATATCATACCAACTACCAGACCAAAGCCAGTATAAATTTCATGAAAGTCTCTGTTCACATAGCCTGCGCACTCTGCTATATCACCAGCACAAATTGTATCCAGGCAACAAGTTGCACTGCAGTCTAATCCTTTACTTGAACAACTAGCTGAGTTGGCACTACTATTTTTCTTCTTTTTGCCTCTTCCAAGCACGTCTTCTATCAGCAGAGCTGCAAAGAGTAAAGCAAGTCCCCACCTCAGAATAAGTCTTTATGTATAAATTGATTTGATCTGCATCTAATGATTTTGATAAGCTTTCTCAGAAATATTAATTAATTATTTCAGAATTAGTTTTTACTCTCATGGATTAAATTAAGTGAAAATTTTAGAGCTCAAATAATCAATATTCACATATTAGTTTTATATTTGAAATGACTATATTGTTTTTACTTAGTTCTTATAGCTGAGCATAGTTTGCTACTTTATTTACAAAAGGGTTTATGCTTCAATCCAAAATAGATCATTGAGTGTCGTCATTAGATATCTTTAATTCTGTTATCTTTCATTGTTTCTGTTCATTTTATAAATACAAATAAGTGGGAAATTAATTTTCGGTCTGGACTTTGCTGAGTTCTAGTCTTTTCATTCTTATAGCTTTTAAGTGAAGTGCAACAGCTCCATTGGCTTCTTGATCATTTTCTTCTTACTACTAGTTTTCATCTTCAAAGTTTGAGTCTTGACAGCAGAAAATTATGCACAAGCACTTCCCTATTTTAAGTTTAAAATATAAAATTGAACTTCATGAATCGGCCTTGTTGATGTCTTTTAAACTTTGCATGAGTAAAGCCCTATCTTTATTCATGGTGGTTCAGATTATCGTCAGTTTTATGATCAGCCAATGTCTACACCGAATTGTAACTCTGCTTAGTTTCTTTATCGTTGCTGTCTATATGCTTTAGTCGGTGCTGCTAGTCGTATTAAGTGGAGTGCGACTACTGTTACAGTTATTGATAGTTATTAAGGTGATCCTAGCGACCATTCTAGTGCGCATTGGGGTTTTAATTGCCAACGAGCATGTCCTCCTCTTCCTCCTCACTTTCCTCATCACCAGTTCTTTTCTTAGGGTGGTTATTACTTGATATGCGAAAGCAAGTTACTAAATTTAGAAACACCTCGCATATTGTCACTCCTTCTTTATTATCCTCTTCGTTTTCAGGGTCTTCATTCAATATAAATGCATATAATATATAGCCAATAGAAAGATTAAACACGCATAGATTGGAGCAAAATTTGTGGAAAAGGCAGAAGTTTATTAGGTAAATGGCCATTGGAATGCCCAGTAGCAAAGCAAGTAATGAGCCGAAGCCTACGTATAAGTCTCTCATCTGCCGGTTAATATACCCTGCGCAGTCAGCGATGTCTAAAGCGCAACTTGTGTCTAGACAGCAGGTGGCACTACAATCCAAACCCAACTTACTGCAGCTTGCAGCGTTCCCTGCACCTGACTTCTTCTTTTTCCCACGTCCTTCGCATTCCAACACTAAAATTTAGAAAATCTGTCTTAAACATTAATTTTAATTGCGAGCAGATAAAGAACCCAAATTTTGAGCCTTAAATAATTATTGCTCTTGTAGGGAATCATTATAATTGTTAATAAATTTCTGCATTCTACAAAGAGCTGATTCACAAATTATTTCAAATACCTCTTTAACATTATAATCACTGATTCTTCTTTTCAAACTGTTTTTAAGGAGCATGAAGCAGTAGTTTATGAAGCCTATGATTGCAGGGATCCCAATCTATTTACTTATTTTATGATATTTAAGAAATCACTAGAGCAAGGATAATGAGAATTCCTGAGTAGAGTTCACTAAATTTCCGATTAATATAGCCAGCACAGTCAGCCATATCTGCTGCGCACGTTGTGTCAATACAGCAAGTAGCACTGCAGTCTAATCCATTTAAAAATGATTCTATTTTATAATCCAAATTTACTGCAACTAGCAGCATTTCCAGCCCCTGATTTCTTCTTTTTGCCACGGGCGCTTGTTTATTCCAGGAGATAGCAGACCATTATTAGGGTGGAGATTAGTCATGAGAAATTACATTTGATTAAAGTTAAATAATTTATACTCCTATTTCGTCATGGGTTTATGAATGTTTTATTAGCTTTTGAGGGAACGGGAAGTCGGCTTGAGTTATTGAAATTTACTTGCTTCAGAGACAATGAAGAGGAGGATATCAAGTTAATTTTCATTATTATTCCATAATTTAGGTTAAAAGTTGAAACAATCTATTTTTAACAAATAGGATGTGTCTATTAACTCTTACAATTTCTTGAATAAAATTTCCTTTTAGAATTTAAAGATGCTGATATAATTGAGCTATACAATAGCAATTTTCAAAGAGGAAACTCACATTTTAATGATAAAAATTGATAAATCAAGCTATATATTACAATATTGAATTATTAGAATTGAGTATTGTCTGCATTTGGAGCTACAAAATTAAGAGTAATTCATTAAAAATGCTAATTCTTTATTCATTTCCTATAATAGATTGATGCAACTAAATGCAAATTCAGTAAAAGTAAATGCAAACTTTGGTTGAAAATTGTACAACAATTTATTTTATAAATTGTTAATTAAACTTATTCTCTTAAACTTCCAAGATGAATTCTCTCCCTGCTTCTTCAAAAAATATTAGCAAATCATTATTTCAATAAAAATTAAGGAAAGATGAAATAGGAGTAAATTATAAATACAGCTCAAAACAGGAATAAATTAGAGAAGGAGCATGATTTAGAGGTGAGAGATCCCAAAATTTGGCCAATTTACTCTGACTTTTGCTCGCTTTCTGAGCTGCCTTCAATAACTTTCTTAATCTTTTGAAGACTTCCACTATCAATCTTGTCGACCTTGAGATTTCTAAAGCACTGTCCCTATTTCAAAAGCTTCTATTTCAATTCATCGAAAGTTAAAATGTTTCTAATACTTATTATCAATATATCGGTGATAGCTCCTTCATTTTCAAAAGTCTCGACTGCCATCAGATATTGATAGGAAAGCTCATCGATGCTCTGCTGTAAGTCCTTCAATTCGCTAGAGCTCATAACCTTTGACACACTCAAGTTAGAACTCTCAATATTATTGTAAAGAGCACTCATGATTGAGTCAACCTCGCCTGAGGCTACTCCTACGAATTCTTTGAAAAACTCAAAAGCAACTCTGTCGCTGCTTTTCTTAGTCAGAGGTGCTTAGATAAAGACCTCAGTCATTAGCATGCCCACTTACTTTCCAAAGTTAAAGTAGTCTGCACTCTGTTCATATTCTATCGCTTTCTTAACTTTGGCGTAAATGTTCAGGCCATTAAGCAGCAAGTTCTCTCCCATGTTGAAAGCTAAACTAAGTGGATTAGCGAACACAGCTGCCATCTGAGTGATCTTAGCGATATCTTATGCTGCATGGAAAGGACATTCTAAGATTGTCTCCTCAATAGATTTTGCAGCATCAGCAAAACCCTCAAGACCTAGCTTCACACCCATGAAAGTCTGCTTCGCCAGATTGAAAGTAGAAAACTCAATAGAGTCAGTTAGCTTAGACTGAAGTTTGAAGCAAGATTTTAAGCCGCTGAGCTCTTAGTCTACCATGCCAGATAGAAATCCCTCACCAAACTAGATTGCACTCTCAGCATTTACAGATTAGAGTTGAGTGTGCTGTTCTTCAAATGGTGATAGTGCTATTGCCTCTGACGTCAGAAGCATAGTAACTACTGAGATGATAAGACACTTTGTTGCTATTTAATGCTTGAGCATTTTGATATTAATTATAGTAACTCCAACTAATTTGTCTCTAAATTTTAGCTGGCTAATCTTTATATTTGATTCTTCTTCAATGAACAACGATCTGAGTGATTTGATAAGCTAAATGAGCATGCTGAATATTGACCAGCGCAACCTCCCAAAAATAATCAATCAGATCGAGGAAATAAGTCCTAACATCGGCCTTCAACGCTGCGATGTGGAGACTATCACTTAGCACCTAGAACAGCTTGCTATGGCCAACAAAAACAATCAGCAACAACAAGAAGGCAGCAGCAGTACTGATGACCAATCTAATCAGTTAATATAATAGCTTAAAGATATGTGTTGTTAAATTATCTAATCAGAAAGATGCAGATTCTGGAATGGAGGTTGAAGGAAGTGAGGGAAGATAGAGCGGAGTTTTCGGGTAGATGGAGGCTTACTCAGATGACGACCTGGTGTTTGATGAACTCGGAAATATCTATCTTATCAAGGATGTCATTCTAATGCATAAAGGACATTTTTATAAATACACTTTTTATAATGCTTCTTAGCAACTACAAAAAGTAGCAAGAGATAACGGAGAGCTAAGCACCGACAGATCAATCAATGGCAGATGAATGATTTCTGCATTGCTAAAAAGGATTACTAATTTCCTGTAACAATCCTAGATACTTATATTCCCTCTAAGCTTATTCCTTACCCTTCGGGTTATTAATTCCATAAAAATTAAGCTTTGTTCTGATTAGGCTCATTGAGCAAGAAACTTTCAGGTTTTATCAGTAAATCAGTTATCTTGCTTTTTTTCTGATCAGTCATCATCTCTTATATTGCCAAATTAAAGTATTCTCAAGTAGAAAATAATAAAAAATGGATGTAAAGTGTGTGTTCTATTCAGAATTCAATATCAAAACTGGCCCTGAGCTTCTCTACTAATACCCTTAAGAGTAAGCATCACTTGCTATTAATTTACTTTCTAAGTTAATTGAGTGAGCAGCAATTCAAGACTTTATCTTTTTACCTTATCCCTAATAAGGAACTATGTGGAAAGATTTCTGCTCTTAAATATGAGTTTACGTATTTTACATTATAAATATGAGGAGAATAGCTTGTACATGGGTTTGCCTGTGGAAATCTTGAATGAGAAGAAATACGAGCGACGCTCTTACGAATTCAACTTTGGCATAATTGTAAACCCGACTGACTACGACCATCCCACTAAGAGAAACATCTATGAGCAACTTTTGCGCAAAATGGCCACCTATCTAACTATTTTAGAAGTGGATCATGAGTTCTTGTGGCTTGAAGAGCGCAAATGATCTCTTGAGGATTTTGTGAAACAAATCTATATCAAGCTAACTACAGTTGAGTGCTTCTCATTTATGTTTTAAGCTTGGAGGAGATAAACTTTTGCCTGCCATTTGACTACTAAAATGTAATGGTTTTCTAGTTCCAGTCTAAAAATGAGAAGCTCAATGATCTGAGACTAATTGATGTCCCCATATTCACTAGCTAAGAAGTATTTTCAAGGTATGAGGAGTAGGTAGAATTGGCGAGTGACATTTTACAGAGAAAGCTTAAGACCCACATCGATGGAAAGAAAAATTTGAGGTAGATTTCTGAGGACTCCTAGATTGACTATGAGATAGTAATGAGCTCCATAAGAACTCTCATCCATTACAAGATCGTGGTAATCATTGACACTTTCTCCTATTCTAATGTGTATGCTGCAACCAGAGAAATCATCAAGCTTTCTTAATAAGGAAGTGATTTATGGCAAAACTGTTCTCGATATGTGGAGGTGAGAATCAATAACGACTCTTTAAACAATCAGGCGTAATAGAATATGAATTCAGACCAGTAGATGTATACTTATTTAAATTCTTAAAGATGTCCTCAATGAATTTGAGCAGCAGTAGGAACATCAGAGATGAGGGTTTCTCAAGCTAGTTGATTGATGAAGATGAGGACTTTGATTTATACTTTGACAACGAGCAGAGAAAGTTATTCACACTAATTGTTTATTTTTTTCCTTTTCAATAAAGAAAGACTTTGAAATCTTAGAAAACGAAAATGAAATCCTTGGGAGATGCTATTCAAGCCCAAGCTTAGAACACAAGAGAGTTTATAAAGTATAGTGTGTCCAGGCCTAAAGTGATTTCCATATTCTCTGCCTTGACATCTGGAATCAAACTAAATTATAATTTAAAATGTGTTGAATGAAGGTGAAGGATGTGCTTTTGAAATACGAGGATGAGGCGTTTGATCACAGTAAAATAAAGTACTTTATAGAGTTCGGACTGCTCAATAAGCTCATAGTAAGGAGGCATAAATACGCAATTCATAGCGACCCATTGCAAATCAAGCAGCAAAGTTAAGGGTATCTACCCAACGCCCCTCAACTGCAGCTCACACAAATGAAGTCAGTAAATGATTTTTTCGGTTTGCCTAGCTCCCCTACATTTCAAGATGCTCAACTCACCCGCACATTTGCCTCAGAATAAAACATGGTCAGTCAAATGCAATTTTAAAATTGATTTATAACTTAAAATGTCTCATGTGAGGAACAATTAAATGATTGCAAGGATTGAGCAGTATATGGGCTAAAGGAAGAACTGCTGCATGGAGGAACTATGTGTAGTTTTTAAAATTCCTCTCAAAGAACTTTGCCAAAAACTGAAGCAGAAGGGTTACTACTTTTATTATAAATGATTTCTCTATTACTCTCAAGTAACTGGATTACAGGATAGAAATATAAATGAGATTTAATTAAACTCCTCCCATCATAACTTAGGAGGAAGTGAAGAGGCTACTCATCCCTTGTAGCCAAGTTTCTTCTTTCTATTGTCGAACTTCTGCTTCTGGTTCTTCTTGTACTTACCCAGCTGCGTCTTTAGTTTCTTGAGCTTGGTCTTGGTGTTTTGCAGTTTATCGTTGACTGTCTTGAGCTTCTTGAGCTTGATCATGGAGAAGGGCTTGTGCTTGAGCTTCTTCTTGTTGGTCTCTCCTCCCTTCTTCTTGTCGTGGTTCTTCTGGTACTTCTACCTGTGCTCCTCCTTATTTGTCTCTCGCTCATTCAATTGCTTCTCCAGTCTCTCCTTCTTAGATCTGCGGAAGGTGTCTAAGTTATGGGAGTACACGAAACCGTGAGGGTTCCCATCCTCATCTGAGTCATCCTCCAGGTCAGAGCTATTATACATGCAATTCAATATGAAATAATTTAATTAAGTATAGAGGGGTGCCAGTTAAAGTATCTCAAATTTATTTACTTACTAAATAATTTGGTACTGCAAAAGTTTCTCATTACTATTTCCTCTACCTAAATTTTCTCCAAAATTGTAAACCCAAATTTAGAAATCGAAGATAAAGCAAGTGAAAATGCACTGAACTAATTTAAATTTTGCTACAGAAGAAATTAAAGATTAAATTCTTTATTTAAAAGAAAAATTTACTTTATCAATAACATATTTTGATTAAATTATAAACTATAATGTCTTCCTCCTACTCCTCAGTCATATCCTCTTCATCGGAATCTTCTTGCAAGTCATCTTAATCCATATGATTATCACGCTTTCTTTTACCTAGTAGTGTAGACTCGCGTCTTTTATTTCCTTTCTTGTCTACTACTTCCTCATCCTCGCTCTCTTCCTCTTCTCCCTCATCAGAGTCATCATCTTCTCCATCATATTCTATACTAGATCCATCTTCTTCCTCTCCCTCTTCATCGTCCTGTGAATCTAATTCCTCTTCACCCTCTTCGTCATCATCCATGCTGAATTCTCCTTCCTCATCATCATCTTATTCACTTCCCTTCTCGATCTCTTCATCTTCACTACCCTCCTCTGATGATGAAGCAAATCCCTTTCTGTCTATCTTCTTAACAGCCTATCTCAGCTTCAGAACCTTAATCTTTCTCAGATCATTATCATCCAGAATCTTAGTAGCACCCAAGTTAATCTCAGGATCTATTCCTTCTGACTTTTAGAGTAGCTCAATTCCGTCTATTCCAAAGTTGATCTTCTACTTTCCATACACAAAGTTCTCCTTTGCGTTGTCTTCATCTATCTTAGTAAAGCGACCTCTGTACTTTCTGGGAAGCAAGTTAGGGCACACATCCCTGAAGTAGTTAATCAGAGATTTAGTAGCAGCTACTACAGAAGCATTTTTGAATGTTCTGAACAAGCAAAGGTACTCAATCTAGGCTTCGTCCAAGGCAAGAGGCATTCTCATTAGGATTTCTCTGATCGCGTTCAGACCGATGGTGATGTGCTGATTATTGCAATACTCAGTCACATAATTAGTCATGATTTTTTCAATCAGAGGCTTTATTTCATCGGGTGGTACGAGATCGTGGCAAGCTTCGATGATCATTGCAAAGATCTCTCCGATTTTCTCTTTGTCGTGAGACTGTAGATATCTAAGGACATGAGCGTAGAAAGGCAGAAGGAGAAGATGGTGGCGGCCAATCATTCTGGAGATGAGTCTCATTTGCAGTAGTTTGACTTCATAACGCTCTGTAGATTTTCTAAGCTAATTGAATAGCTTCTCAGCGAAAGTCTGGGGATCATTAATTAGATCGATGGGGAGGAAGTCTGTGAATGTTTGAACCTTGTTCTTTCTCTTTTCCTTTCTTTTGTGCTGCTTAACTGCTCTGTCTAGCTTGCTCTGGCGTGCTTTGGTCATCTTTTTAGTACCCTTGTACTTTCCGAGTATAAGTTTCTTGTCCTCCTCGTCACTGCTGTCTTCTGATTCAGAGTCATATATGTAGTCCATGACCAAGAAGAATTTGCAGGCAGCTGCTACTACCTTAGGGTTTGGGTGGAGACATCCCTGAGCAATTACGTTAACTGTTTTATCATCATTCCAAATCTTGCGCTTGTAGAGCTCAATCATCACTGTTAGAGCTCTTTTTGTGGCAGTCTCATTGGGATCTTAGAGCATCTCAAACACGAAAGTCTGCAACTTCTTGTTCACTGAATGATTTCTGTGCGACTTATTCAACTGCTTCAAGTCATTATAGTAAAAGTTACGCAAAGATAATCTGAGATCATTGATAACTCATGAGAGAATAATGATCTAAGCGCTGAGATAGTTTCTTAACTCCTTGTCCTTGCACTTGAAAAGTTTGAAGAAGACGGGCAAGATAACTGTGGGTGAAACTACGTCCTTGCCTCTTAAAATCTTCAAACATGTAACCATTGTCATTCTGTTGTCTGGATGCAGGATAGTGTATCTATATTTAGTATAACAACTTCAATATTATTTAGTGTAATACTGCTGCAGGGTGTTTAACAACTCATTTGATAAAAAGTCAACAATTTCGTTTCTATATATTCCTGAGATCTACAACCAAACATTAATACAACTTGACAAAGCCTTACATGACTGAAGAAGAGGAAGTAGTTGATAACGTTTTCATTTCTCTTTCCAGGATTGAGCTTGAAGTTCTCGAGTTGCTTCTTGAAATTTTCCATGTGAATGCCGAAATCTTTCAAGTAAAGATCGGGTTGCCTTTTCATTCTATCTTAGTAGAGCGCTAGATCCTGCTTGAGAGTTTCTTCTTTCGCCTTAATGGCCTTCTGCTCATCTGAGAGTGTTTGCTAGAGTGGCTTAGACTTTGCAATCTGTGCGCTCTTAGATCTCTTTTTGCTAGTTTTTGTCATAAAATTCCCTTCCTTACTACTAATTAATATATACTATTTTAATATTCTCCTTCTCTCCTCACACCTAGTAAGTACAGAGAAAAGATTATAGTCTCCAACTCAATAGACAACAATTATCTATAATAAAAGAGAAAGATAATGAAGCAAGTAATATGCGAGAGTGAAAAGCAATTCATAGCCGAGGGGCTGAAATTGAATGTGAGGAGGGACGGCAGAGGAAATCTAGATCACAGAACTATTAAGTTAGAGTTGGGTACGATTCCACACGCTTTCGGATCTGCTTCCTTACTTTTTGGAGAGGAAGAAGTTCAAATTATTTGCGCCATCAAAGCTGAACTTTAAAAGCCTCTCCCTTCTGAACCGAAGAGAGGACAAATCAAGTTTCATTTGGAATCCTCTTAGACTGGTTCCTCTTTATTCACTAGAGAAGAGCAGTCTGAACAAACTAAGAATAGACTCCTAAATTTAATATTGTTGTAATTTTAAATCTACTGCAGTCCATGTATGGAAACATCATCGATAGAGAAGAACTTTGTGTATTTGAAGGGCAGTTCACATGGATGCTTAATGTTGATGTCCTTGTAATGGAGGAACTCTCCTTACAATAACTTGACTATATTGCACTTGCCATCAGATCAGCTTTCTTAAATTTTGAGCTGCCAGCTGTCAACGCCCCCTATGTAAGGATAGCTTTAGTTAATTTAAAATTTTTTAGGAATGCAAATACAGGCAAGATTGAAGTTGGACTGGTTGAGGAAATATATGAAGATCAAGATAACACGGACAAGCTTGAGAAATTAAAATCGGCAAAGAGAGCTCCTTATTTGCTTTCTATAGGCTTTATCAGAGATGAGAATGAAGATGTAGTTGCTTATGATGCAGATGACTTCGAAATTTAATGCTTTGACTAGATTCTACACGTCTCTGTTGACTATGACTTGAGAGTTCATGGCATGGAACAGTCTAGAGGCAACTCAAGCTAGCATGGATTGCTTAACTCTAAATTTTTGACTGCCAAAAATCTCAAGAAAATTCTCCACCCAAAAATAATTGAGCTAGAAAGAATGAGTAGTCTTCTCTGAAAACTTTTACTCTTTTTGTGATGTAGAGAGAGAACTTAATTAGAAACTTTTATAACTTAAATACAATAATTATAATGCAATAAGTATTATTCTGCTATAATTGTTCCTTTCTAATTAGTAATTCACTCAATCAGTTGCTCTTAATACCGACTTAAGCTGTGAGAGTTTGGGTATGAGAGAGGATTGATTAGATTTTAGAGAACTTAGACTTCCATTCGCCAATCTTTTGAAGAATGGATTTCCAGTCTTTGTTGAGAGCATGTCCTTTGATGACAATTTCTTCGTTCAACTGATCAATTTTAGCATCAATTATACCGCAGGCAATTGCCTCGATGGCCCATACCTCTACCTCATCGTAGGGAACCTAATCATTGTTTGAATTTGATAAAGCTTACGTTGATAACCTGAGCTAGTTCAGCATACTTGAGGATAGATTGCTCCAATTAGGTGCATATCTGCACATACTGCTTCTTTTTGATGATATCATCCATTTCGAGGTGCTCCTCATCGATCAGAGATTGATATTGCTTCACCTTCTCTTGGAACTCTTTAACTGAAGTGTTGGTGAACAGACTCATGAAATCGAACACAGTCTTATTTTTCTACAGATGAAGTTTAGCTCTGGAATGCAAATATCTTTCAAGTATCACTTACTCCTTAAAGGTACTTGACTGCATTTAATTGAAGGATATCTGCAAAGTCAAGGGCTGCGGGCTCTCTGATAGCAAGTAGCACGCATCTCTTAGCCTCGACCTCTATTTGATGCTGAGTGAGCTCTGCATCCTTAGCTGACTCGAATAATCTGAGGTAGGACTTGAGAATCTTGAAAGCGCTCTTCGAGTGGTTATTTCTATCTAAAGCTTGAGCACAGGACTTGAGTAGATCTCTTCTCTCGTCCAAAGAAAGTTTCCAATCCTTAGACACCTCCTCAATCTTCTTCAAGTTTTCAACTATGATCTTAAGTTGATCGTTTTTGTCGCACAATAAGAATAAGCGCTTGAAGGTGTAGGCCTTCATGGCTGAAGTCTCGCTGAAGATGCTGTATATCAGTAACACTCTATAAGTAAAAATTAGCTATTGACCAAAGAAGTCCTTACGAATTAACCTTGATGGGTAGGTTATACTCTGAGTTTTCAATGATATCACTAAGCTCATTGAATTTGGGAAATGAGCTTGGCCTTCTTCTTTGAATCTTTTCCAACTCTTTCATCTTGCAATTTGAGAAGAGGGAGAATGAGCAATATGATTCTCTGGATTGCGATTGGGTTGTTTTTGTGGGAAATAGGTAGCCTCACAATCTCCTCCTTCAAGGATATCAGGTAATCGAGCAGTCCACTCACATCCTTTTGCTTATTCAAGTATTCTAATGTCTCTTCGAAGTCTTCGAGTGCCTTAGACTGTTAGTCGCCTAGGGATTCTCTAAAATGCTCTACCAGGAAAGCGACAATATAAAATTAGTTGCATAAAATTATTAAATTAGAAAGTTAAAATTCAGAGCACACCGCGGCACTATTTGCACCGGTCGCTCCTTTCGCCTGAAGGCTTCTGGTTTGGTAACCATATGGCTGGTAGTGATGCTTAAAAGAGAAGGAATTAATTGGCAGCCGAAGCCCTGGGGAAGGTGGTTGAGTGCTCACTGGAAGATAATCAAAGGGAGTGGTTCCACTCACCCTCCTAATCCTGTTAGGGGCAAACACTCAGTCATGCAGCTGGACAGCGAAGCCAGACCTACGGACAGCGACTTGCCCGCCGAAGCTACCGGATTTTTTCTCCTTTAGTTTTTTTGGATGTCTCAGAAGCCGGGGCTTCTGTTCAGAGTGTGAGGTGCGGGGGTGCACTGTTATATCCCTATTCGCTGGTAGTTTGTGTGCGTCAGATAAGTGCGTCATAGCAATATATGACGTCACGGCCTATCTTATTTATGCCGGGGGCCCTTTAATTCCCTTTAATTATTATTATTAGTTGCATAAAAGAAGAACTTAAATATCACTGATTTGGTCCTCTTGAGACTAAGCGGAAACGAATTGCATATTTGCTAATTTATTATAGATGCAATTCAATTCAAAATAAATATGACTGATATTTTATTTTAGATGGATTTAAATTTGTGTCATGGAAATATTTTACTATAATTCTAACTAATAATTAGAAAGAGAATGAATTAACATCTTTTACTTTTAAATTTTCTGGAATTTTAAGTTAGAAATTATTAGATCTAGTTAGGATTTCATATTTATAAATCTTATTTAAACTATTATTTATCTTCTATTTCATGACCTCATCGGCGATTGAATTAATTCCTAGCTGTAATTAATAATGCTATTTCCCCTTTTCTTCCTTATTTATTATAATGAATTAGAATAAGTTATTAAATTAGGTAGAATAGATTAATTCAAGTTGACTTTGCTTGAAAAGTAATTAATACAAATAGAAATTCTATCGTAAATGTGATCAACCTAGATTCAAGGATTGAAATCAACTTAAAAATAAGATAATAAATGATACGCCTCCTTTTTTAGAAAAAAAAATTATTAAAGAATATAGTTTTGGTGTTAAAAACACTTTTGAAAATATGTAATTTTTTAAAAAAAATTTCTTATTTATTCTGCTAATGAAATTATCAAAAGCGCATGATTTGCATATGTTTGCTGAAAAATAAATGCTGGTCTTCAGAGTCTAATGTTACTAAAATAAGTTTATAATGAAACAGCAATATAAAGCAGTTTTGTCTTAAGATAATACATCTCCCTCAAATATAAACACAAATATGAAGCTAAAATAAGAAGAATAGGCAGTTTTTGTGACAGAGAGCTACTATCAAACTAAATCTGCCTCCCCGCCTCCCTTAGCTACAAGCGAATCAGCTTCTAAGATTTATTTCCATCCTCCCACTCGCAGCACCTACCATTCAATTAATCCCTTCTCCAAAACTTCAATGAATGTTAGCAAGGGTGGTGGTCCCGAGTGGGAGGGACTCTTAAGGTTCAGGAGGTACTAATTCGCTAGTGAGTAGCAGTGAAATGGAATCAATAAGGGGCCCTCCTTGCTTTAACATTCAGGTTCACTAATCTCAATGCTAACTGACTGAGAAGAGCGGCTCTGACGAAGAAGACGAAGAAAGTAAGTTTATCATCATTATCATCATTTAATTAACTCACAATTTAGCTGTGCCAGATGAGTACGACGATTTGCCCGTCGCTTACTCAAAGCGCACTTTAGAATAAAGAAGCAAAGGACTAAGACATCTACGATGTGCAGATTAATCTGAGAGGCAGCTCCTAAAATACCTACAGCTTCGCAAATTTGGAATCTCAATATATGAATAGCCATTTACTCAAGGCTTCGAGTGCGCACTCTCAAATTGATAATTCACCAAAAGGGAGAGACATGAATAAAATTAGCTCAGCTGCAAGAGACCAGTAACAACTAAAAAACTCAATCCAGTCAGCTTAATTTTCTCAAATATCTATTTGAATGTATTTTTATATCTGAGAGGTTTTTGAAAGAGTACGATATCGATGAAGCCCAGTCTCCATTTTTTAGCATAACCTGAAATAGTAATCCATCCATCTTATCATTCCCAAGCTCTAAATCATCATCAACTCCAGAAAAAATAAAACTATCTTAATGCTTAGTTATAAGGCTTGTAATAAACATCTGGATTGAGAGGAGACAAATAAATAATTACTGGCGACAGTGGTTCTACTTATTAAAGCACATTAAAATTGCTAACACCTATTAAAATGCCTAGAGTAATTTGGAAGACAGATATAATCTTAGGACTGAGGAGATAATTTTGGAGGAAGATGGGGAAACCCTCCAAAGCAGATAAGATTCCCCTCCTCAATCTTTTGACAGTAGGGGAGTAAAAAACTGAGAGATATGGTGAACCATTTTAGGCAGATTGATTTGAGATTGGGAGATAGGAAAAATGAAGGAGTCACTTTACAAAGAGAAATCACTCTCAGCTCGAAAGTCTTTAACAGCTGAATAGAATTCTACTCATAAACTATTTCAAATTCCTTTCTCTTCTTCTCTTACTATTAATAAACTGAAGGATGTGAAATTCAAAACTTTCTTTAATCTGAAGAAAAACAGTATGCCCACAAGCTTTTATGGAAAGAAAGAGAGTAAAAATAACTTTCACAATTACTTCTCAATTAACCTTCAGAGTTTCAAGGAGCAATTTAATAGCAGAAGAAATAGCGTACAACAACAGTAACACAGGCAGACAAGACCGGTCTCTCCTCAAATTAATGCTTCAATAAGTATAAAAACATCAGAAAGAAAAATCATCATTGCAAAAACAAAGTTAGCCCAAAATTATACAGCTAAACAAAGCTCTCAATTCCTTAGTTCCTAAATTATAAATTAATTACTCTCAAAATAAAGAGTTAAGCAACAATTCCCCATAAGCAATCAGAAAGTCGAACAAGAAAAGTCTTCAAGCAAAATTAATTAATTTCCTTATATGATTCATTTATCAGCGACAAAAAGAAGCGAAAAAGCTTTCAATCCAAAGCCATTAAAGTCAGCAGTTTAATCTCCCAAATAAATTATATCTCCAATTTACTAAGACAAATAAAATTTGCACGTTATGTAGAAACTTAATTACCACCATCATTTCCACTTGCTAAAGAGCTCTTCACTCTATAATTCACCCAGATTAACTAAAGAGCCAATTTAAGCTTCTCAATTTCTTCAAACCATCTAATAAAAACTAACTATTAACTAAAAAAGACAATCAAAGGATCAGCAATCCTCTTAGATTAAGAGTCCTAAAGATAAGTTGTCCCAGTCCCCAAAGCTTAAGCAACCTTACATCTATAAAATTATTTTTATAAGAATGGAGAGTATTCTCACATAGGACAAAAAGAGAAAGTAAAACTCTCCAGGCAAAAGAGCTTCTATAAATAGAAATGAGCCGCTGCATGAACCTTTAGGCTATTTACAGTACATTTAATAAAGGGTGAGACTCACAAGAAACCTCAAATAAAATTAAAGAGCGGAGATTATTCAGTAGACAAATAAAATAATGTACCTGATTTAAAACTGAATAGCATCTTTGAGTTTTAGCGGCGAAAGTTCAGCAGAAACAAGCAGACTAGATCTTTATAGTCCAATTTCTCAATCAAGAGAAGCATCCTTCAGTTAACTCCTTTAAGAATAATTCTTAACCAGACTAACCAGGAATAAAGTTAAGTCCTTAATTTGAATAACCTTAAGGATTTTGAAAAAACTTTTAGATTCTTCAACGCCTCTGACTACAGCAAAAGGCTAAGCGACCACCAAGTCTAAAAAAGCAGCTAGACATAAATAAATTTAGAAGGCAACGCTACTACCTTAAACAAAAGTGCAAGAAGAAGATCAAATATATCACCTAACTAGGAGAAACTTCTTACTAATCTCAAGTCTACAATTATAGTGAATGTTAATTTCTTTATACTTTAAGAGACACTCTTCTCTATTTATAATAAGATTTATTGCGATGGGAAACCAAAGGAGAGCTTTAGTTTAGCTCATTTAAAGGACAAATCTAATTTAAGTTCCACTTTAAACATCATTAAAAAATCATAACCATTTTACTATTCGCTAAAGAAATCTCAAGAGGCTATAGAGAAAACATAAATTAGGGACAGCTATAAATTATATTTACAAATTCTAATTGACTCTGAAAATTGCTAATGATTTAATTTAAAATTTTAAAATCAAGATTATACATTTCTTCTGATAATCCTTAAAATTCTTTATCATTAATTCTATAATTCAACCTTAAATAATTTGTACAGATAATTTAATCATCTCAGATAATTTCTTATATTTGACATCGAAAAAATAATTACCTCATAATAGAAATGAGTTTTAAGGCTTTTAGTATCTAATTAAGTTAATTAAATTTCTTAATCACCTCCTATATCTATGCTTCTTAAAGTTAAAATATAATTGCAGCACTCCTCTGTCAAAGACATTCCTGAAGCCATGTCTCTCTATCATTTCCCACTCCTTATTTATTATTTTAAAAGCAATGTCTTCATAAGGAGGACCCGCATGAAACCTGATCGTCAGAGTATCTGGAGAGTCAGACTATTCCAAATAGAATTGCGGAGTGCGAGTCTTGTCAAATAAGTCAGGGTAGAAAATATTGAACTTGTAGCCTTAAACTATCTTAGGAGGTGGATTATCTGCGTCATAGTGCGTTTGATTATATTTGTTCCACTCATAGCCAGTAAGCACGCTGCAAAAGTATTTTGGCTTTCTTGGCTTGAACTTGTCTTCCCACTCATACTTAACTTTGCTATCAAAGTCATGCGAAACTATATCAGTGAATTCTACCTCATCTTGCCCGAGCCCCTTCCTCCTTATTTCATCATACATAGCGTTTGAAGTAGTCTCTTAATCTTTGGCAGCGATATCAAATCTAACTGAAGTATTCAAAGCTGTTTTTTAAACTCTATCAGTAGGAAGTTGCTTCCCTTAAATATGCTTATGCTCTTCACTTCTATCACTTTTCAAACTCTCAAGTCTTTTAGAAATGAAATTTTATCTCAGTTGCTATTGAACGAAATGGTCTTATTCCTTAGTTATTGAAACAGACTTAAGGTATCCAGCTTGCTCAAACCGAATTATGAGTGGTGAGAGTTCTCAGTTGTTGTACCTCTTGCCGATATATCTTCCATCTGGCATTTGAGATAGCTCACTTTAGTTAGGATCGTTTTTAGAGATGATTGCAGAATTACTTTGCTTTGAGTTTTAAAGATTATCGATTTACAGGGAAGTAAATGGCTACTGATAAGACTTAGCTCTCAACTTTTCTTTCTCCTCTGCCTGTTGAGTTATCAGTTTTTGAATTGCTTGTTCTAGTTACTATCTATGTTCATCGACATAGTTTAAAAGTAAAAAAAGAAAAATATTTAACACAAGTTCTAATAGATTCTCTAAATTTGCATTCTGCTGATCTGCAGCTGTATTCTGAGAAGGATGCCTTACCAATAGTTCATCTCCATGGCGAAACTCTTATCACTGCTATGCTCTATTTAATTTCTTTCTCTAGTTCCATCAATTCATTTATCTCTTTCCCTTCAATCATAGATTCGGCCTCTGCTTCTAGATCCTCGTTATTGATTAAATGCTCGTTCGCATCTTCTACTAAATCAAGTTCTCCACCTTACTCTTTCCTATCAGCTTTTCTCTTTTTCTGGAAATAATGACTACACATCATATATTGAGACTTCCAGTAAAGCTGAAAGCTGCTATTAGTCTTATCTATGCTCAGAAACACATCAATCTCGTCTTTTAGATCTGCCAAATCAACTGTACTCAGCATTTCCATCATCAAATAAGAACTCTTGTAGTCTTAATTTGACAGGAAATCTACGCAAACAGGAAGCTTTTCCTCTATAATTAAGATGACTTTGGCAAGAAAATCAATCGGCTTCTCTCTATTGCTTTGGATTCTCAACTTAGATCTAAGGATGGCTTGTTCTAGGTGAAACTTTTCTTCTTTTTCTTTCCAAGAATCGAAATTGGTATCGATTGGCTGAGGATTATGAATCTATGGAGCTTTTAAGCCTTCTTAAAATTTCTCTCTCTTCTAGTTCCATTCTCCTGGAGCCTAGCTGTGCTAATTGTGCTTCTTCTTTTCATCCTCACTCTAGCTACTGTAGAGAGAAGAACTTCTATCTGATGATCGTTCACTATCAGAGGGATTCCTCTTTTAATTATCTCTTCTTTTCCTGGAGTCCTTATCTCTTGAACGAGACCTGTACCCTCTTAGTAATTTTTCCATTTCTTTAAATAATTTAAAAAAGTAATGAATCTCAATTTTATATTATAGAATATCCACAAATTAATGCAGTCAAAATTTTAAATTGCATCTTATGACTGTTAAAGTGGAGAATCTATCCCCATACTAAATACTTGACTCTATTATTGGAAATAAAAGAATTAGTGAGAGAGGCTTGCTGAAGAGTATTTGCAATATTACTTATTATAAGCACTCAGAAGATTGATATTTTTCAAAAATAAAGTGGAGTTGGCAGTCTAAAAAAAATTATTACAGATGCATAACAAAAATTTAAAATTTTAGGGGCAAAAAATAAAAAAAATTTTTAAAATAATTATAGCTAAGAATTTAATAAAAAAGAGAATTAAATTAATAAATAAATTAATAAATTTTAAATCTTTGGCAGTTGAAGTGTTAAATATTGAGTTGAAATAATGATCATTCGATTAAGCATTAAATTCTAAGCAACTTTTATCCTAACAACTTCTTCGTAGGAGGCCTGTGTAGCGAGTTAGCTCGGTCATAAGTTTTTGAACTTGGCTAATTTTTTGGGTTCGGAGTTAGGGGCATCAAAATCTCTTCATAGCACCCCTATCTAAGGGCGTAGAAAAAATTTTCTTATAATTTAAAAAAGTATGAAAAAACCCCCATATTAAGCATTTGCCGCAATTTAACGGAAATTTTTAAACTTTTAAATTTATTTTTTTAATTTTTTAAATTTTCTTTTAAAATTTTTTTAAAAATTTTTTTAATCTTTATTAAAAATGGCAAAATATTTATATTTGCTCTTTTAAAAAAAAATAAAAAAAATAAATTAAAAAAAAAATTTGACCCCTAAAAAAAATAATCAGATTCCAATCTCAAAAAAGAGATCAGACAAGATTATACAGCTCATAATCACTATTAATTTTGTTTGCAGAAACGATTAAGTTGAGTGAATTAGCGAGATATTTAATATATATTTGATTTTCTTATCTAGTCTAATCTATACCCCCTCTTAAATATGGGGACTCAAACCATCAAGGGCCGCCTCCTCCCAAGCTTCATGGTACTCTCTAGCCGAGCCCTCACTGACCAGGGGGGGCACTCCGTGCCACAAGAGGACTCGGGCGGCCCCCCGACGGGCAATAGGGAAACCCTCCTTCAAAACCCTCCCTGACTGAGGGCGTGACTGCCGGTCACTCGGGGGGGTTTTGGGCCCCATGCCTGGGGGGTCAGTGGACTGGTGAGAGCGTGCACTCTGCCTCCAATGGAAGATCTCGGGGTAGCCTCAAATCGGTAGTCATATGGTGTCTGGACTCTAAGCTTATAGTCTGCTGCATTTCTGTTGCTGTTTTTTTTTTTTTTAATTATTATTATTTTTTCCCCCTTTTTTCCAAAATCCCTTTTTTCGTCTTCCTCATCGTCATCATCATCTCTTCTCAAGACATATTTTAAAAGTTATTTACTCTTATAAAAGGAGTATTGAGTACTTTTCTTATCATTGATAAGAAAAATAAAAACTCCTTTCAGGAAACCATTAAAATTTTAAAAATTTTTTTTAAAAAAAAACTTTATTAATTAATAAATCATTAAAAAAATTTTAAAAATAGTTTTTTTTAAAATCGTTTAAAAAACCAAATGTAAGGGGTATTCAGAAACATTAATCTGGTAAAATTCATTTGAATTCCAAATTTTAATTTTAATGGCAATAAAAAATTTATTTGTGATTAATGAAAATTCAAGAGTATTAAATTTCTGAGAAAATCTTTTCAAGAATATATTTTAAAGTCTTGATATACTTTTAGTTTAAGTTCTCTCCATTGATTTATATGGTAAATCGATGTATAGATAAAACAGTAGCGACAAATAAGAGAGAGCTTAATTTAATTCTAGAAAAAATTTGAATATGAGCAGGCAGTGTATTCTAATAACTGCTGAGGCATCAAGTTAAACCTGTCTTAGTGACCTAGTCTAAACGGTTTCACTTTTTGGAAGCTATAACGGCTAATACGCAAGTCAAGCAGCACAGGCCGAGTCCACCAACCCACACCCAGATAACTAACCCCAACAAGTATCTTCCTCTGTAGATCAGACGGCTCTTGCCATATGGACTGTCTGCGTAGTCTGTCAGCTAAGAATCAGTGTAGTCTTAGTCACTTTTTAAATAATCTCCTGCGCAATACTTTCCAGAACAAAATAAAATGTGAAGGTTGGAATCTGTAAACATGAAGTATGATCAAAGCTGCAAATGCAAGGCAATCGTTAAGGCCTAAAACCTCGTAAACACGTGCAAGTTAGGGTTTCTTAAGGAAGATAGCAATTAGGAGAGAGCCACTTCTCACGAACTCCACGATAAAGATGGTGAAGTAGATTTTTAAGATGTCTGAGAATCTTGTATGCACATCAATCTTATCTTCATAGCTTCCCTTGTCATTGGAGGCCCTGCACTCATTGTCAGTTTCCTTGTCCCACAAGTATAATAAAATGCTTAGTTATATTTAAGTATACTCCTGTGGCTACTGTGAGAGCTATTGAAGCACAGAAGTAGAGTAAAAACTAAATAGCCATGACTTTAACACCTTGGCCATTTTCCAGTCTCTTTTTGTAACTGATGGAGCTTGTGAACTTGGACATTTGCTTTTCAAGTATCAAGTTTTATTTCTGGATTAACTTTATATATTTAATTTATAGATCGCATAAGTATCATCACACGCAATCTTGTTAAAATAAAGCTGTATTAAGTAATTACTCTCTGTTTTTATAGCTCTTTAAAACTTTCTTTAATGCTTCATAATTATTATAGATTAGAATAGTCCGCATTATTCTAAATATTAATTTTTACTTTTCTAGAAAAGTTAGAGAAAAATACTTCAAACTCACTTATATTCAAGTAAATCTTACTAAAGAAAGATAAATGATAATATAATATTTAATTAAAATCGGTGTTAGTTAAAATAGTGAATGGAGAATTGCAACTTCGTGACAGTTAACTTGCAGATTCACCCCTAATCACCTCTCTCAGCAGTGATATATGATGCCCAAAAATTCCTATTGACCAAATATCAGACTTCAACAAAAATGTGCCTCTTATAACTATTGACTGAGCGCTCCTTTAAAAAATTCAAAATATAATTTTTTAAAATTTCCACTGAATCGAATGTAAATTTATAAAATAAAAAATTAGGCGATTACAATTTAAATTAAAAAAATAAACCAAAAAGTATAAAAATTTAAATTAAACTTGTCCTTTCAAATTAATTTCTATTTAATTAGGTAGAATTTTTATTTATGAAAAATTTAAATTTTAAATTGGGATTTTTTTTTATATTAAAATGATTTATAATTTTTGTATTAATTTTTTTGGGGGAAAAGGATTTAAATAAGTTTTTTGGATATTTTAAAGGGAAAATTTTTAAAGTTTATTAAAAAATAATTTCTGAAATTTTTTATAGAAAATTTCTCTTTTTAATCCTTTTTTTTTAATTATTAGACTAAATTAAATTAAATCTTCTTTTTAAATAATTTTTTTTAGGTTTTCCAATTGCAAAATATTTTTTTTCCTAATTTTTAAAAACCTTCTACTCTCTAAAGTATATTTTCAAATATCAAAAAAATTTTTAAAAATTTCATTTTAAAATATGCCAAAAGCCTTCTATTCCTGTAAATCCCATTAAGAGGAAGTTGCTGAAAACTAAACTGCCAATGAATAACACGGAAAGTGGAAACAGCCAACTCTCATCAAATTTATTTATTAAGTCAAATTCATTTATTTCCAACATTTCAAATTAGATATTAGCAAATGCAAATCAAATTAGATTTGAGGAAAAACTTTATTAAACTAATAATTTTGATAAATTATGCATTAATTTATTTTTATCTCAGTTAAAGCATTATAGACCAAGAGTCAAGAGTGTAAACCAAATAAGAGAGGATATAAGATAAGGAATAATAAGCTTTGTCCAAGTCGTTACCTCCATCAAGGAAATTCATACATAATTTTAAAGTTAAAGATACATTATAAATCTAGAGTTGTGTCAACTTTACAAGATGCACTTAAGATTACCAGCACTCCTATGAGGATACCTTGAGAGATAGCTTCAAAATTTTACCTTATTTTTAGCCTTGTTAATTACAACTAGGAAAAATTTAGCTGATGATGAGAAGGGGAAAGAAAATATTTAAAGATTTGAATTGGACACTCACAAACCTGATCTTGTCATTCATTCCCTATAAGCAGATAATGCTAAAACTAAGATATATCAACCATGAGTCTCTATATATTACTCAAGAGAGGATTGAAATGGTTGATGTTAAGAGAGAAATCAACTTGATAATTGCTGTTGAAAACTTCACTCCCTTGCTTACCCACCCTTACATCACTAAGGCGACAAGTGCAAATATATCAATCGATTATACGAAGCCTTCATTTCTCTACCACCTCAGAAATAGCTTAGTGTCTCAGCAAAACTACTTCAAAAGTTTGCAAAGTTTGAATATCTTGTTCGTGAATAGGTTTAAGATGGCCTTTACTACGAATCTCAATATCAGAATAATCTCTATTTTATGCGAAGTTTCCTTTATTATGTCAAGGAGAGAAATCTTTACTAGGATTTGGAATGCTTAAAATCCTGTCGACTTAAATGAGGTTATGGTAGGATGTTTGTTTCCCACTTTGATGGAAAATTTTACCCTGCCAATGTCCCCCTTAAGGTAAATTTCAAAAAACTTAGAAAACTTTTTTTAGCTCCCTTTTTTAAACTTTTAAGGGCGGCTTTTTTAAAAACCTTTCGGACCCTTAAAAAAAGTTAAAAGGGTTTAAAAAAAAAACAACGATAAAGAGGATGAAAACATCTCTTATTAAGAAATGCAAACTGTGGAATTGGCAATCAAGTTTAGAGTGGATGAGTAAAATATCTAATCCACTCATAACTTTATTTTAAGAGTGATAATTTAGCTATTTAATATAAGATCCAATACTACTCAACGATTATGCAGCAGCGTTGCTCTCAAAGAATCTCTAAAATAAGTTTTATAAATGGATTTGAGGCAAAATAAGTTAAAGATAACTAAAAGTTTATTTCACTGCTGCCAAATATAAGCGCCAACTATTTAATCAATCTAACTAATCTTGACCTTTAACAAATTGCTTCATCGATGATGAAACTTTTTAAACCTTTCTCAAGAGTTCACTCTGCCAAAATATTACAAACTTGAAGATCAACAAAAATCTTTTGACAAATAAGTCTATCTTTGCTCTAATGATATTTATGGATTTGTTTATATCAAAGAACTTTAAGAATCTGTAGCATCTAGATTTGAGGAAGAATAAGATCAGTTCTATTAGCAACTTCCAATTCAGTACAGCTTTAAAACTGAAGACCTTAAAGTTTTATGATGAGATAGACATGATAGATGATGAAATGAGTTAGTTCTTTTTCAAATTTAATAATTTCATTTTCACAAATTTTCATTTGTAGGAAAGAGGTCTTTTCATCTTGAACCCTTAAAGATAGTTGGAAAAATGTTCAGCTACAACATGAAGAGGCTTTATTTGCAAGGAGTATAGTTTGATGGGAACCACTCTTGAAATTCTATTTCCCTATATGAAAAATCTGGAAACCCTAAAGTTGTAGCATTGCTAAATAAGATGGCCTTAAAATTCAAAGGCTTTTGCTTCTTTAACTTCTTTAAGAGAGCTGCACTTGATTAATTTATCAGCCAAGAATGAAGAAATGAGGATAATAAACTCCTGTTTCGAGCTTAGGAAACTGGTTTATGAGTACACTTGGGATGACCAAACAACTTTTGACATCACTCAAATTTAAGTTTGTTAATTTGGAACGAGAAGTTAGAGGTGCTTAAAATTAGAAAATGGGTGATTATAAATATCAAGACTATGCTTCGAAAATAGTCAAACTCAGGTGCTTTAGAAATTTAAAGAACCTAGAAATACCCTGCCATGAATATTTAGTTATTATATTCCAAGATTCGCCCATCCTGGCGAAGAAGCATAATTTAATTTTAACTTGAAAAAATTAGTTCTCTTTAATACAATGAGCTAAACTGAAACCATTTTCGTTCTCCTTAATGCTCTTTCAAAAAGCTACAAATATTAATAAAAGCAAATAAAAATGAGGGGAAAAGATAAAAATTTTTTAGCATGGACATCTTCGTTTTTTTCATAATTTATAATTTGATCAGTGTCTGTTTAATTTAAAATATAAATTCTAAAAAATATTTAAAGAGTAAACACTAATTTAATTTTTAAATAAAAATAATGGTAATTTGCAAAAATAAAATAAGATTATACTCTATATTCATTTTTTGAGGACAAAAATGATAGCATTAATAATAGCAATGTTATTTTATATATCTCCATATTTTTTCATAATAATTAAAGAAACTTGATTATATAGGAGTAAAGGCGATTGGAAAAAGGAGCTAAGAAACGATATTAGATCCTTAAACATATTTCTAGTTTTCGAGGCGCCCTAGTATTTTTTTATTTAGAAGATAGAGAAGACAAGATAGAGAGGAAAGCCCTGAAAAAAGTGTCCCCAAAGATGATGGAAGAGTTTTATTCATTTCAAAACTATTCCAGCTAAAGGGTTTAGGCCTGCCTCTTATCCCTCAACTTGTCCAGTAAATTTTAGACAAAAAGTCCTTCGTCGCTGATAGTAAATTGTAAAGACTAAACTTAATTAAGACAAATATATTTATTTGGGAGACTTAATGTATTTATGGTTTAGTATTCTATTCAAGGAGACCTAACAACATGCAAAGAGGCTCAGAAATAATACTTAATGAACGGCTTTCTCTAAATTATATTATTCATTTTACTATATTTAAGAATAAACTTTCTCATTCGTATGAACTAAAGATTGTGAAAGCTCATTGTGTTTATGTGACTTTTGATCGAATGCAGAACAACATGCCCACTATTTTTACCTCTACATATTTCTTTTTAGACTAATGAAGATATAGATGAAGGAGGAGAGTGGAGAGTAAGAGAGGAAAGAGGGGATTGGGGAGGAAGAGGAGGGAGAGGAAGAGGAGGAAGAGGAGGGAGAGGAAGAGGAGGTTGGGGCAGAAATGAAGATCAACCTGTAAATAGGATTCCAAGACTTAAGCTTAGAAATGGCAAAGATTATCTTCCATTTTAGATGTTCTTGACTGAATACTAAATGGATGATCTGAGCATGGCATTCTCCAGAGAAGAGCTCAATCAAATTCTCAAAGACACCTTCGGAGATCTTTAGGGTTCAATGAATTCGAATCAAATGTAGTATGCTTCATAACAAAGATCTGTTACCACACAGTAAAGTATAATTGAGGATTTAGATGAAGAGTAAAACAAGTTCATAGAAGAAATTAAGGAGTCATATGAAAACGAAGCTTATGATGAGGATGAGGACTCAATAGTCATTTCTTCAATCATAAAGGAGAAGAGAGCTGTTCAAACTAAAGAGCCAAAAACTCTCATGGAATATATCAAAAGCTTGAATGAGGGTTAAGACTGATTAATTAATTTCGATATTTTCTATTACTCTCATAAACATAGATTACAAAATATGTTCTATAAATTCTTATGATGAGTTAGTTCTTTGTGTCTGAAACTGTTAGAAACTTAGACGAACTCTATCTAAGATTTGTAGGAAATATATAAAGCACAAGAGTGTTTTTAAAGCTGTTTGACGTGATTACAAAGCCTGCGGATAAAATGCTTCATAAATTCACCTAAAATTCATCTCTTTGCACTTATTCTTTGAGGCATTAGTCACTATTGAGTCTCTCTTTACTAGACCACTTCTTATCTGCAAAGATAACTATTATAAAATATAGACATATGGTAGTAGTGACTTACTCATCTGCTTACCTTTACAAGATGCTATCGGTATGACTAAATGTAATCACATTAGATCTAATGGTGCTTCAAAATATCTTCTCTTTAGACACACTCATAATGAAAGGTGTTGTATTTCTCTAAAAGGCATGTCTCTCCGAGTAAGAGTCTCATAAGTCTCAGGTCAATTCATACTTAGTACAAGTATATGGTGCATGCGATGTTAATCTATAATATCTGCTAAAATCACACAAAGCACGATAGACTTCTCTATCTGTCTCTATAGACGCATTATTAACTCAATTCACTCACGAATGTTCACTATCATTATGGAATTGAAGATACGGTCTCACGATGTAGCTATTTGATTGCGATTGGTGTTATGATATAGCTTAACTAATATCGCACATCAATATCTCTCTAAAAGCTCAATCGTTTGCTCCTTCTATATCAATTTATAAAGTCATAATACTAGCACTTGACGCATGCATCGTATGACCTTCATTCAGGACCTTTGTAGCTACGATACATTCGAAAAACTATTATTCTGAAATGCAATGGTCAAGAGACTTAAATAATCTCAGCATTAACTTTCGGGCCGCTCGAGTAGTATCACCACATTACTAATGGATCATAATTACGACTCACACTCACACGCACAAATGCGTGGATGCTTCTTTCTACATCTCAGAGTTAAGAGTTAAGATAAAAGAACGCTCTAAGGATCATAATTATTAAATTGCTTATTCTCTCGAAATCAGAGTTTCTCAATTACAAAAATTGATTTATGGCACCAGCATATGAAAATTAAATCACTTCAACCGTGAGACAATGAGATCAAGTATCAGTATGTGAGCGCATTATTTGCGAGTACTTTCGTTCTGAGAAGATTCAAAAAGTGCAATTTTGAACTTAGTATCAATAGGTTCTCTCTCAATTCTCACGCTTGTTAAATCATAATAAGTGCATACCAGACATCACCATTATGACTATATTAATAAATGAGGAACGCTACTCTCGATACTGGAAGAGCTTAATTGTCTTGTCAAAATCAGATATATAGAAGAGACATAGAAGTTTGAAACCAATACAATAGAGGTAAAAAGTCTCTCACTATGTGTCTTCTCACAACGGAGATTCTCGTATATTTTTTATCCCCTCAACTTGGAGAACACGAATTCTAGCATTAACAAATAAATGATTAAAAACTTTTTAAATAAGGAATCTCAAAGATAAGTTTAAACTGATAGCTAAAGCACTGAAGCATTTCTTCATCAAGGAGTAAATTAATTTTCCTATTTAATAACTTAATTAGACTCGTTATTATTCAAACTAGAAAGAATCTGACTAGTTTTCGTTTAATGAGAGCAGCGCATTTTTCGACGAAATAAACAGAGATGAAAAAGTCTTGCACTATTGTTCATCTGTGCAATAATACTCCTTTTTCCCGATTATATTTGAAAAAAGTAATTCACTATAAATTGATAACTCTTTATTTTAGTAACTTTGAGTTTAGATCCAAAAAAGAATTAGCAAGCTAAATAGAAGCTATCTATTGCAAGTCTAATTACATAAGTACCTTAATCTTAAACTTCCTTGACTCAACAAATTCCTAAACAGAAAGCTTATGATTTAAAGATGGAGCCAACAGTCATATCAGAAAAAGAAAATGAGGATACCTATGGAGAAGAAATCCAATAAAGCTTAGTCAAATAAAATGAAAATCAAGAGTTACATAGGCAGCATCTTTTGCATACATTATAAAGCTTGAAGTACATTAAATAAGTTCCTCATCCATAAAGGCTAGAAATTGATAAAAGAAGTGTATATTTGCCTTCCCCTAGAAGTAAAGATATAAAGAAGACAGCTATTTTTGACTTAGATGAAACGCTTATTCATTGCATTGAAGATACTAGCACATAATCATGCGATATTATCCTAGATGTTGAGTTTCCAAATGGGGAAACCGCAGAAGCTGGCATAAATATTAGGCCTTATGCACGAGAGTGTCTTTAAGAAATAGGAAAACTTTATCAAGTAGTAATATTCACAGCCTCCCATAAATCATATGCTGATGTAGTTCTTGACTTTTTAGATCCAGAGGGTTCTCTTATAGATCATCGATTATATAGAGACTCTTGCATTTAAACTGAAGAGGGAGTTTACATTAAAGACTTAAGGATTATTAAGAACAGAAATTTGAAAGATATTGTGATAATAGATAACGCAGTTTATTCTTTCGGCTTTTAACTTGAGAATGGGATACCTATTCTCCCTTTTTATAACGACAAAGAAGATGAAGAGTTGCTACATCTAATTTACTACTTGAAATGCCTTCATTCGTTTTAAGACATAAGAGAGTAAAATAGGAAAGCTTTCTAGCTTGAAGATCTTGAAAGCTCAAACATTGATGAGTTTATAGATAGCTATTGCACGCAGATAATATCGGCAACTAAAAATAACGATCGCTTTTTAGATGAACTGTATTTAGAGAATCAATCAATTACAGAGAACAACTTAAAGAATTCTTGCGAAATAAGTTCTCAGTTAGGGGATGCAACAAAATATCATATTAAAAAACCTCAATTCTCAAAAATATATGCTAGCACAATCAAAAGGTTAATTTGAATACAGAGTAAAATCCTTTAGTTTTTCCTCTTCTACAATATCTCGAATTTTAATGCAAGAAATATTTAATTTATGTCAAGTTAGCTTTCTATAATTGAGTTTATGAATACACTTAAACAATTTCTGTTGTTCAAATTTTAAGAAAACTTCCGCCTTAAAGAAGTTTCCTTGTCTCGTCATCTTCATCACTAAAAAATTATATATGTATATTAATGTCTGATATGCTTTTCGTTAAATCTTTCTATGTCAGATTTTAAGATTCCTTTGGCCTAAGTTAATTATTCATGTAATTATGAGCCGAAAGAAGTGACTCAGAAGAAAAGACTGCTTAGTGAACAAATTTCTCTTGCTCCAGAACTCTTTTGCTCACATCTTCATTTACTTTACTAGAGCTTTCTTTAACCACATCTCCCAAAGTGTTTGCTAAAGATTTACCTCGAGCGCTCTATATACTGAGTTCCTGTTTCACAATCAGCTCGGCGTCATCAGGCTGAGTATTATTCTGCTTACTCTCTGTGGGTATAGTGAGGTCGTTTCCTGATCTCTTGTCTCCATTAGTTTCAAGCTATGCTCCACTGAAGGTGTTCATGTTTGACTACGTCTCTAAATAATTTTGATAATCATATTCAAAATAGCTTACTTTCTAAATTTAGCAAATTATTTTTTGAGTTCTTTACTCTCACCCTCAGTTTAGATAAAATAATTTAGCAGCAGCCACATCTTCATTATCCGTGTTTTATGGTTGCTGTTTGTTATAGAAGTCAAGTTAGGGAACTTATTTATTAGTAACAATTTGAGTTTAAATATAGAACTAAAATTTGATACTTGGCTTCCTCAGCGCCTGAATGATCGTGATCTCTAAACTGAATGAGTGAACTCTCTTCATGTTGTACGATTTTGGCAGCATCAATGAGATTACTTCTATCTCTATCTTTTTACTGCTATAATTGATCAGTATGGATATCACTCTTTTAGCTGCCTATGATATTAGATTTGCTGTCTGAGTTGTGCATGGGATTCATAGCGGATTCATCAGGATCCAGCTAATTCTTTCCAAAAGGAAGATTCTTTATGGTGGAAGTTTCGCGAGTGTTTGGCTCATGCCTAGAATTTTCTCCGTTTCCAGGTGTTTGGTTATTAAAATTGTGAGTGGTCTCTTGCATCATTATCCTTTTACTTGTAGCAAAAAAACTAAATTTATTTAAACATCTCTGTCCTAAGATCTACTATCTGTATATGGGCTTTCAATTGGACCTTTGAATACTTAACTGGTATCTCCATTTCCATTAATGGAGCCATCTATGGCCTTACTGACGTTTGCTTGGGGATTATTAAACTTTTTAGTTTTCTTTCGATTGTTTGTGTTATTTTTTTTTAGTTTTTGATCGTGTGTATTCTTGGCCTCATTATTCAATTGTTCTATCTACTTAGTCAAGAAGGACTCGAACTTCTTTTGCACTTTAGGAAGTAGTTTATCATGGTATCGATTCCTCCTGAGAAAATAGTTGCCTTCATTTTGGTAAATCTCGCCATTAGAGAAGGCCAAATTGTTGGAAATTTGCAAATTTTTGCCTCCAGAGCAACCCATGAAACTTATAATTTTATTTATTATATTACTAAAATAATTAATTAAAATTATCTTGCTACAGTACCGAACTCAAACCTTAATAGTTTTTTGTGATCGCCTAATAATTACATTATAACTTCGAATATAGAAAATTAAAATATCAGCATTTTTAAGTCTAGACTAGAATTGTTTCAAGATTTATGAGCTGGTATGAAAAATTCTGACATAAAACTCTAATATCACAATAGCAAATAAGATTAATATTTTAAGAATGATTATTTTATTAAGTAATATTTATATTAGTTTATAATTAAAAATGTCAAATTTTGAATTTTAAATTCACAACTTACAACAATAAAGTAGCAACAATCACAAGCAACAGATAACTAATGCTAATTGAAGAATTGAGGAAGAAAATTTAGAAGAGGAAGCCCTGATAGTTAATTTAAAAAGCAGCACTAAGTATTTCTGAGGGGTCTGTTGCAGCCAACTCCTGATTTTGAGTGCATCTCGCCTGAGAAAAGGGAAGTGAATAATACAATTCCTAGTGAGGAGAATATCGATACCTCCTGCTAGAAACAATGGCAGCATTTCATAGAGGAAGGAGACTCCAGCCTTAGATAAAGCCTTGAATATAAGTTGCCTAATTTTTTTAAATTTTTAAAAAGATTATAATAACTGGGCTTGATGATGCATTCAAGCATACACAGATATCTCGCAATATGATCTACAAATCCATCATAGAGACTAGCTAGGCACCTACGCCTCTAGATGTAACCTAACTGCAATATATGTTAGCCATTTTTAATGATGTGAACCAACTGCAGCATAGATGTGTAACCTCCATAAATTAGAATTAGGACAAGTCACCTCTTAGGAAGTTCGATTTCTCCAAAGTTAGGAACCAGTCCATTATAAATAGAAATATAAAGACTAAGGTCAAGACTTTCCTGGGCAAGTACAAAAAGGATAACTAGATTCTACTAGAGAATAAGCCAGTTAGCCCCATCTACAAAGTCAATGAGACTGATATGTCTAAGTTTAGAAGTTAAAGCACTGAGTGCTAGTCTATCACAATTTAAAGACAGACTAGGATACAAGAAGAGAGTACCCATGTCAGGTCGTTTTATCAACTCCCCTAGTAAAAGGAAATTTCAGTGCAAACTAATGCCAGAATAACCATGTCCAAAGAAGCGCTCAGGCAAGTCATAGAATCGCAGTTCAATAAATCCATCAAGGACATAAAGTAAATCATCACTAGGGCTTCTAAAAAGCAACAGAAGATTCTTTAACAAGTTAAGCAAGACTTTATCTCAAATCAAAAGGTTTAACATTAATAAAAGATAGAACTATAGAATTAAAATGAAATCCTAGGCTCCTAGTCTCCATCATGTATAAGCGTTTCTCAAATAAGCACAGCAAAAAGAAGCGCAAATATAAAGAGGGACCTAAGCAGTTTAGGTTTCAGAAAGCGATAGTAAATTTTCTAAATAGTCAATTAAAACTTATGAAATATATTAAGGTTTAGTTTATGAAGAATTTTTGAATTCATCGAATAAAGTGAGATGATAAATTTTATTCTGCTTTATTAAAAATAAATTAAAGCAAGTCGATGCTAAGTTTAGAGACTGAGGCTAGAATAGCCATAATTTTTGTTACAATTGCTCAGTTTGAAAGAAAGGTAAAGTTTGCTTTTTAATGAAAAGAAATTATAGTTGGAGGTGAAGAAGCAAGTACTTTCTGAGTTGGAGAACTTTGAACCCTACACTTGCTTTTAGCGTTTCGATACTTTAAACAGAGGGAAAATTGATGCTAGTGATATAGTAGATTTCTTAAATAGCAACTAAGTTCCCATCTCCTTAACTCAAGCTCATCATAATTATATATTCAATGAGATTTTATTTGACTTTCATCAAATTCTTTCTCTTTATGACAAGAACAAAGATGGCGCTCTCAGCTTTGAGGAATTCTTAGAAATGCTGCTTCCCTAATCATTCAATTTCTGGTAGAAAGTAAGCAGCAAATAGAGACTAGTACTATTTGGACAAAAACACTAAGCTTGACTTTAAAGTAGAGCATCAAATCTCAAGCATTTTATAATTGGAGTTATCTCAATTGAGGTCTCTTGAAAATTTGAAAGAAAGCCTAAGCCAGAGGCATGACTTTAACATTACAGATGCTTATTTCCATCTCTAAAACAAAGGAGTGAGCGTGCCAATTCATTTTTCAGTTAATAAGAAGTTTGTACAAGGAAATGGGGAAAAGCTAAATGAAAATGACATGATGAATATTCTGAGGAAATATGATGAGGATGAGGACCTGTGTTTGTCGTTTCAAGGAATTCCAGAGAGTAATCTTACCTCTCAAGTATGAGTCACAGTTTCTTAGGAAATCAAACCAAACATCTCCTGCTAAGACCTCCAAAACTGCCTTAAAATATGATCAGACACCCTTTGAGAGTGAAGAGCGATCCTTTCTACACACCCTTAAAAGTAAAGTCACTCCAAAATAGCGATATGAGGTTCAGAACCACAGAGACTAGAGCAGAGACCATAAATAAGAACTAATATCAGCAAAATGAATTGCAGTATAGCTAAACTTTTGGATTAGACCCAAGGGACTCTCTCTATAATCAGTAATTCAACAATTAATCAGCCAAAAAATTCAGAGGTGAGGGATCCCTATTTGAAAGCCCTAATTTAAATTCTATTCAAGAGTAGAGCTAGTTTTCATTTAATAGGCAAAGTCCACAAAAATAAGGGAGTAAGATGAGAGTTGAAGATTTGAGAAATTCTTCTTTGAGCAATTAGTACTATTATACTAAACTCTTTTTAATTTATAAGCAAAATTACTATTTTTATTTAATAGCTTATTTTATTTAGCAATATTCAAAGGTAGATTAGTTAAGAATCCCCGATCACAAATTTAGCTTACCAGCCACTTCCTCTAAATTGATGATGCCTTATGAGGAGGATGAATTGGCAAGAACTTTCAAACAATTCATCTCTATTGCATTTAAATACACACTATTTTCCATTGAATTAAATAGCTGTACTTATTAATATTCTAAAGGACATCGAATAAACAAAATGATTGCTTTCTTTGAAGTCCGATTTCAACCTTGCCAGATGTGTATAGACTATTTGACATTGAAAACAAAGGCAATTTCAATAAAAGAGAACTCTAATAGGCCTTGGCTCTTCTCAATATGTTTCCTTTACAAGAGGAAATGCAACTTCTTATGCAAAGATTCGACTAAGATCAAGATGGCAAGATTAATTTCCAAGAGTTCTGCAAAATGATTCTCCCATTTGATCAAAACTACTCTCAACTTATCATTGCAAGGAACTCATTCCATGAAGTAGAGAACTATTTAAAGCATTTTAAATTAAGTCTAAAAAGGAGTATAAATAATTTAATTGATAATGAGAGGGGATTGCTTTATTCCTGAGACATAGAGAGAACTCATAAATCTACTTAACTAGCTCTTGCAGTCTGAGATTCAAATGGATGAGGTAAGACGAAGAATTCAGCAGAGACCGAAATTCGACTTGTCTTTAGCTTTTAAGGCGATAGAAAAAGCAGAGGAAGGCTTCATTGAGAAGCAATAGATCAAACTATATCTAGAGGAAAAGCACTACTTCCCCTCAGATAGAGACCTTGACTTACTTATGGCATATTTTGATCCCCTTAAAAATGGATACGTCAGATATAACGAGTTCGTTCAACACCTTTAACCCAAGCTTCTATGATTTCAAAAAATAATCAAGTATAAATATTTTCCATAAGATTCTTCTTAATTTTCTCAAATGAAATAAATAATCTAACTTCTAATTCTTGTCATTATTTTGATGTGTTTATAAAACTCTTCGATAATCCGTTCTATGAAGCTTAAACTGGAGTCTTTTGGAATCCAAATTCACTAAAGTGATCGTACTATCCAGGGCCAGGATTATTTTTGAATGGATTTTCTTTCTTTGCTTTGCTCTGATTGAAGAAAGGAGCCTTTGAGTTTCTAAATTTGGTTATAAGGTATCTTCCATCCTTCGCCATATCAGTTGACCTCAGATTATAGTCTAAAGGTGAAGGAGACTAATAATTATTTGAATAGCTAATCTTTGCTTAAATAAGGGAATCTTGATGTATGGGAGCCAGAAGTAACTGCCGGGAAAGCTGTTGTCCCTCCGTTAATGTACTTTGAATTTATGAAGGTTCTTGAGTCAGACATTTCCTCTCTTGGTGTATATTAACCTGGACCTGGAAGATTTCTGCTCTGATTGTTGTTCATGAAATCAAGGAACTTGGTTTTAGGGCGGAAGGTAAATTGCGGAGCCTAGTTCTATTTCTACAAGACATCGTATTACCCAGGTCCAGGTAATTTAGAGTGCTCCTTGGTTTATTGGAATATTTCATCTCTAGATGATGAGCCGAATAAATTAGGGACTGAGGGTCTCTTTTGTGTAAACTAGGAAGGCAAATCATATTAAGCTGGAGATGGGAGATTGATTTGACTTTCTATATAAATATTTACTAAGAGAGAACTAAAAGACTTACTTTCATTGAGGAAAGCTGAGTTCTTTCGTCCGAAGCCAAAACCTGCAGCTCTCTTTTTCATTCCTTAAGGCAGATCATACGAAGTTTTTCGCAATTTGGCTTAGCTAGTTTAGGAAATCTCGATTGAGAGCCAAAACTAAACATTTGCTTCGAAGGAGAGGTATTGATTGAGCATTTTGATGCTAGAGTTGGAGTCATATTTTCCATTTTATTTGGATCTTACTCTAGTTTTAATTAAACGAATTAGAGATTATTAATTTTTCTTACTCACTCTCAATTTATTTTATATACAGAGTGAATATAATTCATTTTAAAGTATCTTAAGATATTTTTGCAGCTAAGCAGCAAGTGAAGCAATTTTTAACAGAATTGAATAAATCTAATTTAAATTTAAAATGCAGTAACAAAATGAGGTAAAATCATCCACCAGTCCCTCAAAAATCAATTCATCACCCCAAATAATCAAGAATCTTAAAATTGACTTTCTTCAAAAACCAAGTTAGACGAAGAAGATTTAAGCTAGCTAGAGCTTTCCTGCGTTAGTGCAATAGGGAGCGATAGCTGCGATTAAAAGCTATAGCCATAGAGTACTCTCTCACTTGCTTCCAAAACATGAAGGAGCGACTGGACATGCTTTCACTCTAAGATGAGGAGGAGATACAAAGATTCAAAGCAGTCTGTCTTAAACTTCAAACTCAAATCTTGAACTTTAAGGATATTATTAAACTACTCAGCTAAGCCAAATTAGCAAGCGCAACTACTTGATTTCTTCCTCATGCTAGAGATTACAAACTTAGTACTTCACTCTCATTTGGCAAGCTAAAGTGATTCTCTTTCTTAAGATTAGCTAAAGATAGTTCATAATATCGTAAATCAGATTGATGAGTTCATTCTGAACGAGTAATTTCTCAAAGATAACTTGGAAATCACTAAGAGATCTGACTGCTTAATGAGAACTGCTTTGTAGAATCAATTCAAGAGTTCTTGAAGTCGATCATTGGACTGAATATTTTAATCGACAGGAATACTCTCCTTGAGTTTCAAAACATTATGCAAATTTCTGAAGATTTGATAATCAAGGTAAGATACCATAAAGATTTAATGCAATTTTTAGATGGCTTATGCACCTGTTGTTGGCTATGACTAAGCTTCAAATGAACTATTTGCCTCCTTAATTACCAATACTGAATCTTAGTACCACACTAAACTTTTGGCAAATATCTTGGAGGTCTTTGATTCTATATGGCTACAGAAAAAGTCAGGAAGAGCAGAGGACTTTAAAAATAAGCTGCTTTTCAAAATTGCTTACCTAGTTGGGATAATGTTTTTTGGGTGCTAATCTCAAATAAAGGCTTCGATATTGGAGTTCATTTTAAAGCACATCAGAACTGAGGAGTTAGACGCAGTCTTTGTTCTGTTAACAGCAGTCAGTATTCCAGAAATGAAGAAGGAAATCTTGGAAAGTAAGCAGCTTTAATGAGCTTAGCTTTGAAATTTACAAAACCTCTTACTCCTAATGCATGAGCTTCTTTGATAAAATAGAGCCATAAAATGCTCACAAGAAGATCAAAGATCACATACTATACCTTAAACCTCTCTTGGAGTTTTTGAATATACTTGGACATAGGATCCTATCTCCTTAAATGAAGAAAGACTTTAAGGATAGGATCCTTTCCAAACTTCAGTATTTGTTTCCCTCATAGATGGGTGGCTTTGATCCCTCCAACAAGAAGGATCCCCGAAACTCTCAGTATCCTTTCAACTTCATAGAGATATTCATTGACATCAGTATTATCTAAATAACTGAGGCTGATGGATCTTTAGAACCTCAAGAGTTTGAAAAAATAGTTGGAGCAATTGAAGTCCTCATATAAAAGGCAGAATAAAACACCTTGATAGTTCATAAGATCTTTAAAGTATTACCTCAAGTACAAATTTACTTAACAAGATTAGATAGTTGTAAGTTTAGTTAATAAATAATCATCCCATAGTTTATGCAGAGGTTTGGGAGAATAACTAGAAAGATCTTGGAGGTGAGAGATACAAATATATATTAGCAGAACCTGAAGGCCTTTTCAGAATGGGCGGCTAGCTGTGAAGTTGAGGATATGAATCACATGATCCCTAATGATGAGCAGCTGCTTGAAATATTCTAGAACTATCTCACCAATGAAAAATAGTTCATCCTCGAAGATTACAATTAAGGTAAACGATACTCATTGAGTTATTTTAAACATTTTTAGAAGAGCAATGGAGCAGCTAGATAAAGACTATGAATGTGGAGTTTCAAGAACTTAATGGCAAAACTGCAGAGCAAATGGAAAGACTTTGCAAGCCTACTTAAAAGCTAACTAACCCCAGCGAGCAATTAATTAATTTTCATAAATAGTGATTGTGATTTTTTTCTAATGAGATGTATTTTAATTTTAGTCGTCGAATCATGATCCTTCAAAGCAGCAAAAGCAACTTCAACTCATCATTAAGCTTTTAGAGGTAGAGATATCGATCAGATACGATGACTAGAAGCAACTTTCATCATAGTAGCTTAAATTATTATTTTTTGTTTAGCTCGAGCTTTTAGCTTTTGAAATTTTTAATAACTTTGCGGCCTCTCATAGCTTTGAGAACCCTCAAGAGCTGCGGAAGTTTGTCTAGCAATATAATTTTTGATATATTTATTTGAATAACTCACTTTCACTATAATTAAATTATTAATGTCTTCTTCATCTAAATTTGCAACTCCAAAGCCTTCCTCTAAAGGATTCCTATCCCAAGTTGAAAAGCAGAATAATCCCAAGGCCAAAGGAGTTAAGTCTGAAAGTAGGTTTGGAACTCCAGGCAGTGTATATTATGGCTTGTCAGGGATGGGCCAAAAGAATATCACTATATTTTTAAGAAGATATATCCAGCTGTGCCCAGTTTAACAAATGTGCATCACCAGTATTACACTGACAGACAACTTCAGCATGCTCCGGATAATTATCCTGGATTCCTTGAGAAAGGAGGAATATAAAATGGCACTTATGATAACAAATTCACGCCTTTTGTAAGAAATGAAATGCCCTTGGTGAAAAAGGATGCACCTAGACTTAATCTCAAAGGAATCACTTTTGAAGAGTAGTTCAACTCAGATCCATACGAACCACATGTTTAGGTTGTTGATTCTGAGAGAAATGGCTTTAAGATGAAGCCAATTTAAGATCCAGTCTTAGCTATGACTAAAAAGAGCTCTCAAGATTGGAGGGATATCGCAATTCCTCAGACTTAATCCTCATACATCGCCAACAACTGTATTTCTATCTATAACAATAATTATTATAACTTGAGCCTTCTAAGTTCTAATTATCCATAGTATGCAAGAATGATAGGATAAGTTGCACCTGAGCATAATCCTCATAAGAATGCTTAAAATAGCTTTATACCATTTGCTGCCAAGCATCCTGACAAAGTTTTCAACCCAAAATACTCAGAGGAAGTGAGCAAACCTAGACTTTAATCGAACTGGGAATTCGGTCACGAAGTAGAAAACTGCTGTCTCTGCAATAATGTCTTTTAGAAGTTCAATTATCTTTATTTAATGACTTGAAATTTGTTATCATGGGGCGAAATAGCAGTTCTTAAATCCTGATAGTACCTTTAAGAACCATCCGGCTTTTCACTGTGAACATAATAGTGCCTGCCTTTGCCATAATCATAAGAGCATGCAAAATAATTACTCACAACAGTAACCAAGCTCCAACCCTTTCGAAGCACCTGAATATGCAAAATTATTTAATTGTACACTCGAGGAGGAAACGATGAGCCAATAGAAGGTGCGATAGTGAGAACTTGATCTTTGAACAAGTTGGGACCTCAGTTTAATTTCTCATTAGATCAGCTGAATATATTTTTATAGTTAATAAGATGACTTTAAAAGGCGGACCAGATCGAAATAGCAGGTACGATGAAAATGGAAAAGCAGTATATCACACAAAGCTAGATTATGGAAATAGAGCATTTGCTAGCAGAGTTGTCCCTTTGAGTGAGAGAGGTACTATAGGAACTTCCCATGTCAATGGACCCTTCTCATCTTGATATACACAATATATGCACTCAAGTTAAAATGCTCACTACCACAACAAGTTTATAATTCGCTTTTTATTTTAAGTTCTTGGACACTTTGAGAAGCCAAGCGAACTCCGACATGCAAGTTTCTTGACCACAACAAAATCCTGTGCAGACTAATCACAGCACTTCAAATGTTGGAACTCATGCCTCTTCTCACAGCAACTTTGATTGTTCGTGTCCATCTCATAGTTAAGGACACCTTTCTCATTCGATGCAAAACATTAAATTCCCACCTCTAACTTAATTCTCTCAGAAGCATAAATAAGTCAACAGCAAATTTAATCAAATCGTCTATTTAAATTTATACTAAGCATTGGTAATGATGACTTTTACAAAGTAGATAAGAATTCAATTGTAATCACTCTATTTGGAGAGCTAGTGATCAGATACGATTTGAAGTCTATGACCTTGGAAAAGTTTGCTCTCCTCTCAATAACCTAATCTCTTTCAGCCTATGATTCTTCATTTGTGCAAGTTGATCAGGCTAAACTTTTTATTTGTGGAGGATTAAGAAGAGGCAGCAGTAAATTCCTGAGTGATTTCACAGCTATCTTCGATTGCAATCAAAATGAATTCAATAGATAAGAAATAATTTATTATGAACTGATTCTTTATACTCCTATGCAGGTACCAAGGCATAAGCATGCTGTTGCTCACCTTGGGAATTACATCTATGCTCTTGGAGGATCTGCAAGCGACAAACTCTATTCAGTAGTTGTAGAGAGATTCAATTTCAATAGCAAAGGATGGGAATATGTAGCTCCTTTAAACTTCGAGAGATGCCTTCCGAAGGTATGCGTGTCTACAAATGCCAATAAGTTATTCATTTTTGGAGGGTGCACTTCTAATGATCACAACTCAGTCGTTGAAGTCTATGACTGCCACTAAAATAAGTGGTATATGCTGGGTATGAACTCAAGTGATTCTGCACTTGTCTTGAAAGAACCATTCAATTCCTCAAAGTCATTCGTAGTTATGATAGAAGGAAATTTAAACACTTTAATATAGCCCCTAGATAAAAATGACCGCCCCTTATTTAACGACTTTGATGACAAGATCCTCATCATAACTTACGATAATTTAAGATTTCCAGCACCTAGCTTATTTGTCATCAATATCGAAAAGGAATCTCTTGGAGAGGTCGTATACGACAAAGAAGGGAGTGATCAAGCTTCAAACTCAAAAAGACACTTGGTTTATGATGAAGTGGGAGAGCATATTTTTAAATATTTATTGTTGCTTTTGCTCAACTTAATTACAAGGAGTTTGATTTTATGTCACTTACGAATCCACCTTACAGATGGAGGAAAAGCAATTTCTTCTGATTAGATATATTTCAAATTGTGTACAAAACTTAATAACTCTCCAATAATAATCTTGAGAAGATTTCTATAGTTTCATAGCTTTAAAAAGTATCAAAATTTATTAATTTTAACGATTTTGCTTCTTGCATATTGGTGCTCCTTGCAGAAAGCTGTGGATAGTCCTCTTGAAAGAAGTTGCACGCAGTTCAAGCAGTGCTTCATGCTATTTGCAGTGCCTCTATTTCCAGACTTTGATCTTTCGTTGCTGCTCAGCCTAGGTTGCCTTGGAGCATTTGGCATCTCAACTTAAGGAGATCCCTCCTGCAAATGAATTTACTCCTGCTTTCTTAGGTCACTAGATAAAGTTGGTGGGTTCTTATTATAATTTTGAATATCAATTGTCTGCTTCTCCTGTTGGACTTAGAGGAATCTTTTAAAATCTTCCAACAGAGACTTCTCAGTCTTGCTCATGTCGTTACTATCCGCGCAGTTGAACATATTCTTCTTTGAGCCTTGCTTGTTGATATTATTCATAGTGGATAGTGGTTGATAGCTGGGGATGCATATATCGATCTGCTCGTTTTGAATATTTTTGTCACATACTATGTTCAAATTTTTCTACTTAACAGACAATTTGGTGCCTGAAATATTCTCTTATAAAATACATATAATGAGTGATATTCTTAGGACTTATCTAGCTTATCTTAGAATTCTTTATTGTCTTCATACTAGTTGAATAGATGCCAAATGAATCCTCCGCTACTGTAGAAGTCTTGACCTTCTTCAAATTAATCTGCTGAGTTGAGGTCTTTGAATTTAAAATTGGCTTTGAACCTTATTTTTGGAGTTGATTGATTGAATTGGTGTTGGAGTTTACTGCAAGCAACTTCACCTGGTTTTAAAATTAGTTGGATTGCCTTCTTGATTGAAAAAGGGAAGCAGCCCTATTCTAAAGTTCTAGAGCAGCAGAGATTACATGATTGTGCTAAGCAACAGGGCTTGTCACTCCTCCTCCCTGCTTAGAGGAGGATCTGTTGTTCTAACAAGCCAATTATTGTCGAGTCTTTTAGCCCTCTTGAGAAATAAAATGAAATATTTCTAGTAAGCGTCCTTGCTACTCTCACTATATTCGTCTTCTGCGAAGATCTCTTCTTTTAATTAGAGTTCATAACCTCTGCTTAGGATATTGTATCTCTCGATAGAGTGGCAAGTTTACTATTCTATCTTACTGGGGAGCAGACATCCTTTTTGAGAACAAGCTTCTTCATACTAATCTTTTGATATCTATTGTAAGAAGGTGAGCGACTCATAGAAGACTACAGCATTTGCCTCAAATCAGTTCTAGCTTTGGTCTCTTGCCTAAAATCTTCTTGCTCTTTATCAAACTCATGACAAAGCTCTTAAATATGAACCAAAGAGGAGTCTTGAAGCTGCTATTTTGTACTGGCTTGTTCATTCTTATCAAATCGTAGTGAACTTTTAGAGTCAAAGTTTGAATGCATGATCATGTCCTTCAAAATCTACTCTTGCTGCTTTATTTCTTTCATAGCTATTTGAAGCTCATCTAGGTTGAGCGAACTGTAATCTGCTGCCTGAGCTTCTTAAATGGGGAGAATGTTTTCTTTATTATGAGCTTGCTAAGCTGCAGTTTGTGCTTGCAAATGAGTATTTAGCTTTAAATTGAAAGCCATTTGGTTATAAGAGCTTCTTATCTCGCTTATTCCTTCATCATTGAATGACTTATTCTGGATAGTAAAATATACATTTGTATTTAAAGTTCCAGACTGCTACTACTGCTATTTAGGATAAAACAAGCCAATCATATCTCTTTCATTAGACCCTCTTAGGTTAATTGTGTTCTCTTAGTTTGTATTAGACTCATTTAGGAGACTTGGGAGTTCTTTGCAGAGGAGATATGTTGAATTATTGAAAGTCTTGTTTTGCTGGCCAGATTAGTTAAGATAGTTTTTGTTCTAGGGACATGATGATCTCTTTTGATTAATGGTAGCTGTCAGAAATATCTCTTCCTCATCTCCTACTTACACTGTTTCTTTGAGTTCATAGTTTCTCACTAGATTTTGAAGTCTCTCAATCTCTAGTTTCAACCGCAGATTCTCATGCGCTAAATCACATTAACTTGGAATATTATCATAACTAATTCAATTATTTCAAATTAAATCGTAAATAAAATACATGATATTCATTAAATTGAGCGAGTGTAAATAATTTCATTCTTATTTTAAGTTTGCAAACATAACGGATTCATTCCTCTCAAGAATGAAAAGAGTTGGATTCAAATTTACTCGAATATAGTTCTAAATTCCTCAAAGTTTATTTTTCCATCTCCGTCTCTATCCATATCGACAAAAGTCCTCTCTACTATATCCTAGAGTTGCAGATCACTAATAGAGTTAGACACTAGTTGCTTCAACACAGTCTTCAACTCTTCTTAGCTGATAAACCCATCGCCATCTATATCATATACTTTGAATAAGAACTCAATCTTCTGCTCCTCCTGTTCCTCCTCTTTTTAAGGCTTTGCATTGAAAACAGAGAGCGTCCGCACAAATTCTTTGAAATCTATCATATTTTTATCATGAACTCCTCCTTGCCCTATCTATCGTTCTCCAAAAGCAAATTCCTTGCAAATTCTTTCTCCTAACGGATTTTTATCAATATCTGGAATAGTCATCAAGTCATTCACAGTCACATATCCTCTCTTGAAGAAATCCAGTCGCTGAAATCTCTTGTAGATTCGCTTTATTTCTTTAGGAGTGAAATTAGTTTCCTAGCAGAGCTCGTTTACTTCTTGTTAAGATAGCGTCTGTTTATTTCCCATGATGTTTAAAAGTTATAATTATAAATTTAAATTTGAATTAGCTCTTAACTCAGGAAATGCATAACCAATCAGCATTCATGAACACAAGTTACTAGCAAACTGTGGGCTCGGCCTCTATCATATCTACTATGAGTGGCTCTGATCCAAATAAAGTCATCTTGCTCTTCGATAAAATAGGTATGAATATCAGACTAGTGTAATATTTCTGTAGAAAACTCTGCCAATCTAGAGATTGAGGAGAGATCTCTCAAGAATATAGCATCCAAGATTCAAACTAAAATACTTGATGTAGTCTACCTTTCAAATAACCACCCAGAATAAATCAAGATCCTCATTAACTGGCTGGCTTCAAGATTTTAAAATGCCACACAAGGTGGGATCATGAGTTGCACTTAGATTTTTAAAGGAATCGCATCTAAATCAGTAAGATATAGTTTGCTAATTTAAATTAGGAGGGAAAAATCTCATTAGTTAAATTTGGATTAGTTGAAACATTAGATAAAATTCAAAGTTAGCTTTCTGAAAGCCCTATGATTCAAAAAGAAATGCAAGATGTCTTGAGGCTCTTAGTTAGTGATTCTTTTGTCTCAACAAATACTCAGAATCTATCTTTCCAGAGCCAAAGCTTCACAATGAAATAGCAGCAAACATATATGCCTTCTAATATGAATCATGCAGCTTCTTCCTAATCAATTTTAAATAGCATCCCAGAAAGAGAAGAACATCTCTCTTTCTAAGAATAGGATATGACAGATACAAACTTATAATCTTTCTTTTTAGATAAATTTTATTTAGCTACGAATAGAAACATTGCTTAAGTAAAATAGCCATAAATAATAGACTTTTCAAAGACTCAATTCAATTCTGTAATATAAAACAGTTCAAATAGATCAAACTTTTACACCTCTTAAAACTAAGCAAAAGCATTAGGATACGAAACAGAAATTAAAATTAAGTAGCTTCTCTTGAAAGAAACTTGTGAGCTTCCCTTCATTTAGCTTAGTGAGGAAGATGAGAGATTCTTATTCGATATTGGTGTCCAGCTCAAATTTGGAGATTTCAAGAACATTCTTAATGCTTCTCAGAAGTTCCAAAACTTAGCACTATACGATTTCCCTGTTGAAGTATTCCTTCAAAGAACTGATATAATAAGGGGATTATTTGATCTGCTTGAAGGTGCTTAAGGGTCTTAGTTCACTATGATAGCATAGGCTGCATTGATAAAGTTCGTCCAGAGACTTAAGAACGTTTACACCTTCCTGTGTGATCCTAACAACAAAATTTCTCACATGCCCTAGAATGAGAGGGATTTAACAGTTCCATTAGAACCTTATTTAGATTAGACTTATCCTTGCAATCATAATGGCAGATGGGCAATTCTTGATACTCAAAATGAGAATCAAAAGCTTGGAGTGAGTCCAAACTATGTGCTGTCAACTCAAAATTTAAAGATATAGAACATGAGTGCTGCTGCTCTTTAAAACTCACTCAGTTGCAGAGCAGTGCTTTGCATAATATTGACGAAAGCCATCAATCTTTTAAAAGACAAAGAGAAGATTGGACTTGCTTATCTGAAGTATTAATTTAAGTTTTATTTGATATCAGCTCATTTCAGAATCAATAGATACTCTACTTACTGTATTCAAAGTGGAGGGAAACTAGGAATTCATTAACTTCATACATCTGTGTCTCTTTGCATTCGATAGTGTAAGTTTAAATCAAATGGTTTAAATTAGAAGATGATGAAATAAACATTAAGGAAATTAATTGGAATTTCCTTTTCTTCATATAGCTTAGAGAAGCTTAAGAATTCCATTGAGGGCATGTAAAGTGAACTCACTCATTCTCTTGTTTGTGAATGAATCTAATGTAGTTGAGTCGAGATCTCTGAAGATTTGAGTCTAGTCTTTTTTCTTTTAATCGCCAAGGTAGTGACTGTAAGAAGAAATGTCGGCAGTTCTCTAGTACTCTCAAAATTAATTTTAATCTTGTCTAAGGAGTTAAAGTTCACTTATGACCTCAGGTCTGTTGAGAGTCTGCTTTACACCCTAGTGATTGTGAAGAACAATCCAGAGACAAGCTGCTGTGTAAGCCTTGATTCTGGGAATTGTATTCTAGTGACTTAAGAAAGAAAGGAGGCACGGGAGGAAATTCTCATTAGAGAGGAAGTGGGGCTTCACTCCCTTTGAGAGGGATGCGTTCCTAAGGAATAGTAAACTGTTTGTGAAGATCTTAGTGATCATCTTATTTTCAGTAGCCTAATTTTGAACTGATATAGTGTCTAAGATGAATAGTACCAGATCAATGAGCTGCTTATTTTTCTAAAAATAATGTTATAAAATAATCAAACTTACGAGCACTATCTTTTGACCTTCATCAGTGGAAGCATATGAAGCTAAGAAAGCGATAAAGTAGTTAAGGTATGCTTTGGATAGCTTTATATCTTTCTCATTCTTGCAAGTGGGCACAATCATTTACAGAACCTCCTCTATGAATTTAAACTTCATTAATTCCTTTGCTATCTCTGCCGATAAACCTAGCGACTTTAGGAGAGTGAAACCTAATTTCATCAGCTTTGAGTTTGATTAAATGCTTTCCCTTAATTAAAAAAGAATATAGAAAGCTTAAGCAGAAGTCTACAATCAACTTCAGAAGAAATAAATTAAAAGGGGTGGGACGGAAGTGCACCTCCTCCCTTTTTATGGTCAAAATAGCCCAAAAATCGTACATAATGGGCCAAAAATGCCAAAAAATTAAGAGTTTTTGACCTTCGAAATTTCCTTGAGGGTCAAATTTCATGATTTCAATTTTTTTAAAAAATGTTCTATTTTTTTGTTATTAAGTCTTATTTTGATAAATACTTTCATGTTTTGGACCCCATTCTTTCCCTTTTAATGACTGAATAACATTTAAAATCCTATATATTCTTCTTCAAAATAGTGAGCAAGAAATGATTATCAAAATAGGTGGAATTAGTTCTGCAATTGAATTCCAAGAAGTATAAATGCTATTATCAAAATCGTAAATAAAGCTTGCTATCTTTTATAAAATAGAATTAGCGAGACCCTTTTCTTTTTTAAAAGTCAGAGTAAGAAACCAAATACTGCAAAAAGATGAAAATTATCTTGACTTTGAACTTAACTTGCCATATTCTTCTTAAAAATAAATTCGAGGAAAGATTTCTCTATGTTGGAAGGACGTCAAATAACTGCAATATTTATAAATACTGATGGCTGATTTAACTTATATTTTAGCCTCTATTTGTGGCTAATATTGTAGATTTTGCTGGTACTGATCAAGTATTTGCCAAAATTTGCCCTATATTATTTTAAAACTATTATTTTAATGGTAAATTTGACTTGAAACATTTTTGCGAGTATTTTTTTTTAAAAATTTAAATCTTTAAAATTTGACCCTCAAGGAAATTTCGAAGGCCAAAAACTCTTAATTTTTTGGCATTTTTGGCCCATTTCGGCCTATATGGAAGATTTTTGGGCTATTTTGACCATAAAAAGGGGGGGAGGTGCACTTCCGTCCCCCCCCAATTAAAAGTTGTTGCTTCTTCTTTAGTGGGTCAGAACTGCTTGACTAAATAAAGGTGTTCTTGAATTTGAGATTTTAGGATGCGTAAGTGATCTTTATAAATTAAATAGATCAAAGTCAAGTAGAGCTCTTATAGAATTGCATCATAAGATTTGGCAAATTAATCCTCTAGAATTGTACTTGCTAAAGTTAAGAATAGTTGACTAGAGCTCTCTTCCTACTTTTTAGATTTTTAATGCTGCTGACTTATTGTGGATGTCTTAGAAAATGTTTTCTCGTCCAGGAAAGATTGTATTAAGAGTTGTTGAGAGTTGTAAAATACGTGTCTTAAAATTAGAAGCATCCTCAAGACTTCTCTCTCTGACTAGGAAGCATCCTCGTGGTTGACATAATTGAGCTTTCTTTTTATCTGAGTTTCGAATGCTTGAGATACATTTTAGCTGTTGTTTAAATTAGACTTGGCGAGGATGGACTTATTTTGGACTTGTTTCTTTTTACCAGCATCTTTTTAAATTTCTTGGAGAATAAGAGCTTGCTAATTTTCTCTGCAGATTTCAATGACCTTCTTGATGAGATTTTATTCTACTGCTATAGTTTTAGCTTATTAGCTTCTTGCGAGAATAACTGAAAGGCAAGTTGATTAATAAATAAAAATATTTGTTATATAAAGTAGTAATATCAACTCTATTATTTTCTTGCTCACTCATATCATCATAGAGAGAGTTAGAGTTTTGTTGCTTCTTTGGAGAGTAGATATTCTTGAAGAGCATTCCCATTTCTATCAGGAACTTTCCACCATAAGACATTAAGTCTTCTTACTCATTCACACCAAAATAATTCTTGCCGTCGTACTGCTAAATCATCTCATCAAGCAAGTTATCTTCATCTCTTGACAGTCTAATCAAAAACTCACAGATAAATCTAGATATTCCCAGCTTAATAAATTATTTAAACAATTAAATTCTTGATTAAAATATGATAAGAAATGTTTATCATCTCCGCCATAGAAACTACTGTTTTTAGATATATCGTTATTAACAAACTTAATTGTTAATAAAACTATTAATAAAGACATAGAAAATTAAATTCATTTTTCGAAATAATGATGTTGTAAAACTCGACTATGTATATCCAGTTTCTGGGTTGGAATTAGTGATTGATGTGAACTTTTTCAAACAAAAACTGCTTTAACAAATTGACAGTGTAGTCTCTTGGATGAAGAAGAGCGCAGTGAATTATCTTAGCGCATTTATCAAAGAAGATAGCGAGAACAGCAGGAGTAATGAACTTTAAAGTGCTTCTTCTGAAGCCATCTACTGAACTTCTGATGAGATTGAAAATATTAGGCATGAGTCTAGTGCTCTTAACTAGCATATTAGCTAATTGCTGGTCCCTTCTAAATGCTTCGTATAAGAATTCCATTATTCCATTTATGCACAGGTAGACATTGTCTGAGAATTAGGCTGGGTCTTATGTTCTCAGAGTCTTCTCCTTAAGTTGAACTAATATGAGCCTGTTCTCTACTCTCTCAAGATCTTGCAACTAACTTGCACTCAATAAGTCCACCAAGAAAGTCCAGTAGTCTAATTAAGTCAGTACTGGCAGTGCTCTCTTGTAATCCATTTGAACTAGCTTCTGTAAAAACTTAAGCGTCAAGGTCAAGAAGATGACTGGGTAGTCTTTGAAGCCAAGCATCTTGCTGATTTGGGATATCATTCCATGCTGGCTAATAAAATAATCATGGTAATAGTTTAAAGAAGAGATTGCACGGTAACTAGCTCCAAGTTACTACCCACAAACTCAGACTCACTTAGATCTCTACCGTTTTGAGAAATGTCGCAATTTTGAATTAAGGAGTCTGATAAGTGGTTTAGGAACTTAAGAGCTGAAATTTAAAAATATTTTGACGAT
>JAJKFJ010021528.1:0-19361 GCA_027382625.1 Tetmemena sp. SeJ-2015
CCATCTGGAGAGTAGATAGAGGGTCATCATTTAATATAAATTTATCCTAATTTGAAAGCGCTATCTAATGAGCCCAGGATCATTGCAATTGGTCACTTTTCTGAACTGCAAGGTGACTCAACACCTACAAAACCAAATCGATACTTGATAACGAATACTAACAGCAGAAAATTAAAAATAGCTAAATCCAACTTAAGTCTATAATTTATATAAAAATAGTTTAAAAGAGAAATATTTTAATTAAAAATATTTGATTATAAATTTTCACAATAATATCTTAGCCTTTTAAAATATGTTAGCCCAGCTTAAAATAGTTTTTTATAATTTTTAATTTAAAAATACTTTTGAGTATACAAATAGTATTATCTTGCTTTGTTAATTAAATCATTTAAATGTAAATAGTGATACCTCGATGAAATTACTTTAATTATTACTCTAAATTATTTCAATGTAATTATTCTAACAATCAAGGGTAAGGTCAATAATGAAATCTACGTTAATTCTAGCTCAGAATAGTTTGTAATTGCGTGTTCCTAACCATTTTCAGGTACTTTTGATATTTAGTTCTAATCGGAATTTAAATGAAAGCAGAAATTAAATTAAATGGTTTAAGTTTAATAATTAATTACGCTTTAATAAATTTAAAAACACATTTGCAGCGATTGGTACATTGGTACACTGGTACAATTAAGGCGTAACACATTTTTAAAATTACACTCCTGTTGTACCAATGTGCAAGTGTACGAATCAATTGTGGGGAGCAATTCACACCAAGCTACCAATCAGGAATTTGGAGCTAAAATAATTCTGCCGCTGGAGCTGCTGAGAGTGGAGTACAAATACAGCCTGAAATTTAATATTCGTATTCTTTATTTTATTAGTTTTTAAATATGAAAATTATAGATAATTAACGAAATGAGTCGACATTTAGCAGGTCAAGGGTTCAAAGACTATAACAGTGAGTCTTTCTTTTTCTTCAGCCTTGAAGTAGGGGAGGACGAACTCAATCACGAAGAGTACAGAAAGAAAATCAAGGGAGAAATTTGCCAAGTAGATCAAGTGCTATTCTTCAACCTGGCTGATCGGCAGGATCTGTTCATGGCACTCACAGTGAAACCTTCATACGGAGAACTTTCGAAGGAATACTTCTCCTCAAGTCGCTACTCTGGTCAAAAGTCTCTCGTCAAGATAGGCTTAAAATGCAAACGAGTATCGGAAAGGACAATGAGGAAAGGCTATAAGTAGTGCGGAGATGTGGTCATGATAATTGGCTGCAAACGAGTGATCATGGAGAGGCTGATCTCTAAAAACGATATCAGCAAAAGCTCTAGACTAAGTGCAGATTCTGCAAACTCTGAGGACCCCAAGCCTATTGTGCTTGAGGCACTAAGGAAAATGCAATCGGGGGAAGTAAAGTCTTTCGGAGAATTCTACTAGAAAAATATGCAGGATCACACCACATTATCCAAGCTAGCTAAGGAAATAAACGACATAAAATGCCATTTCGAAATGCATGAACAGTTAGGGGCCTTGCCAAAACAGAGTCGCACTGTGGAGGAGCAACTTCAGATCTACTTAGAAACATTCTACTCTAGAGAAATGAAAGCTCGAGACCAGCCAGTTGTCACAGTAGATTATCTAGCGCAGTTCAATCTTGTGGAGGCAGTGGAGGGACTCTACAACGTGATATTTGGGAAATTGGGGAAAAGATTTGCAGTTTATGGATGTATGGATAATCAAACACAGGGAAGACCTCCCTTATAAGGGAAGTTCAGCAGATCTTTTTGACGGAGCCACTTGTAGATGCAACAGGAGATTTCATCGTGAACTTAAAAGATGTAAACAGCGAAGCTCAACTCGTAATAATGAACGAGATCAATGTGTCGAATTTCTTGAGCAGAAGGAATCTCTCAAAAATGAAGGTATTGATGGAGGGCGATGGATATCCAGTGAACATCAAGTTCGGGATTACGGAAATGAGATACAAGGGATGCAAGGCTATCATTTTATCGAATGATGATCCCTTACAGGGCTTGAAGCCTATAGATGCGGAGGCCTTGACTAATAGGACTGTGTTTGTAAAGATGACAAGGGAAGGTAGGAAGTAATCTTAGAAATTTCCGATCTAGGCATTAGACTTGGCAAGATATTTTGAAAGAAGGCTCATTGAGGATGGGAGGCAACTACATGCAGTGGGAGAGGAGATGAAGCTGGAACGGAGACATATATGAAATGAGCGAAGAGGATAGTCTTTGCAGCAGTGAATGAATAGCTTCTAAAATATAATGCAACTGCTCTATATATAATTTTATCTTAATTAATTAAAATATCAGGCTGTTTTAGCCCCAAAATTCCTGATTGGTAGCTTGGTGTGAATTGTCCCCCACAATTGATTTCGTACACTTGCACATTGGAAAAACAACAGGAGTGTAATTTAAAAATTGTTACGCCTTAATTTGTTCCCCATTTTACCAATGTACCAATCGCTGCAAATGTGTTTTTAAATTTATTAAAGCGTAATTAATTATTAAATTAAAACCATTTAATTTAAATTTCTGCTTTCATTTAAATTCCAAATAGAACTAATATAAAATACCTGAAAATGGTTAGGAACACGCAATTACAAACTATTCTGAGCTAGAATTAACGTAGATTTCATTATTGACCTTACCCTTGATTGTTAGAATAACAATCTCTTCTTGATTGACAAAAAATAATGTTCAATTAATATAGATTTAGTATAAGATTCGTCAAGGCTTATATCAAGCCTTTCTCTCTATCAGATAAAATTAATATTATACTTTTATCGTTTGATTTTGAAATTGTAGAAATATAATCAACTTTTGATTAGTTAACGAATAAACAATCAATCAATTAATGATTCCCCTAAGGGGTATTCAGGCCAGTAGTCATATAACATTCAGTAAAATTTTTTAAATAGAGATTAGTAAGCAAAAATTTAAATACAGAGATTAACTATATATAACTTACTTCAGATTAAAAAAATTAGATATGGAGTTTTTTTCTTTCCTTTACCCTGTGGGCCCTCCTGATTAATTTTCAATTTTAATAATTCCCAAGCCCGCCCACCACCCAAAACGTGCAAGAGAACTACAAACTAGGTAAATAAATATGCTTCTTAATTTCTATAGATATTATTGAGAGATCAAATCAAGAAAAATAAAAACTTAAAATATTTCAGTAGCAATATAAGATGGAGTCCCACAAAATAAATATAAAGATAATAATTATTCTAAAAACATAGAGTAAATCAAAAATTGTGTAATTATTTTAATTCCTTACTTTCTTTAGGTTTTTTGCACGCCGAGGGTGGTGGGTGGGCCTGGGAATTATTAAGATAGAAATTTAATAAGTGGGCGTAGGGATATACGAGGGGAAATTCTCCATTACTAAAATTTTTATCATAATGTAAGTTATTATAAAAGATGTCTTTATTTATAATTTGGCTAATTAATCACTTATTGGTAATAAGGCTCACAGTTATATATCTAATGGGTGAGTTCCCTAATGGCCCTATTTATTATTTTTTAATTCCCATTACGTTATTAACAACATTATTAATATAGTTTTTTTTCAATTTCAAAAATTAAACGATAAAAGTATAATAAGGCCTCTAATTTAAAGTTTGTTATAACATGCTTTAATATTCTGTCTAATTGAAATGAAAGAGTGCGTTTAAAAATATTAGAAATATTATGCTGAGTGGGAATGAAATTTAAATTTTGTATCTAAATAATGTTAAAATATGAAATGATAGCAACAGAAAACTTTTTTTTAAAAAAAAAAGCATAGTTTTTTTAATACAAATATGAACTTCTTTTAAGTAAAGTAAAGTAAAATTTGAGGAATGTAAATTAATAATCATTTTTCAAAACCAGCACTTATCGTACTAGTTAAGAATAACGATATACCATCCTATGTAATGAACTTCATTTAAAAAAAGGCATTCTTGGATTATTACAATTTTTTTTGAAATTTTTGAAATTAGGCTAACCCTTTCATGCTTGGTGTGTATTAATTTAACCTTATTTTATTCTCAAAATTTTCTCTTTTTTACTTATTATAAACAATATAAAATAAATTATAATCCATACTTTTATAAACATGGTGATAAATTACAATTATAATTTAATGTTAGGGAAAAATAAAATTATAATTTTAAATTTTCTAATATTAACAAATCTTAAAACTTTAATTTAGAGAAGAATAATTTTGATAGAATACGAATAAATGAGTGAAATCTCATATTTTTAAATACAATTACAAAATACACACATTAAATGAATAAGTATTTACAAGTCTACAAGAATATTCAGAGTACTCTGATATAGTACTCATTTTAGTTTTGATGATTATCATTTTCTGAAATGGCTAAATATGGCTCTTTTCATTGTTTAATATCTTCCAACCTAATAAATATTAGCTTCTCTCAATTCTAATGCTTACCTATAAGTAGACTGTTACGATAGTTTGTATTAATGTTTATGCTCATTTCAATTGTATTCTAAACTCTTCGTGGACAATAAGAGTGCTTAAAAGTCTCTGATACTCCAAAGTGGCATATATAATTCTCTATTTAAGCCTTTAAAATAAAATAACTAGATGGTATTTTAGGCTAAACTATCTTATAATCTCAATAATGTTGGAATAAGCAAAAAGGTTTTCTTGAATGTGCTTGATGACTCAAAGATCATTAGAAGTCTTTTAGACAAATGAAATTATTCTACAAATGGCGGGTTCTTACTCAATTTCCCTTTGATTATAAAATGTAATTGTGATTAGGAATTATTTTATTTTTACTTGTTTAAATCTTTATGTCTTCTAAACTTGATTTAATTTAGATAATCACTTAATTGTAATCATTCCACAATGAAAACTATTATTTGTTTAATATTTTCTTGGCACCTCTCCTTGTGTTGTGATTCAATAATTATTATGCTTTATCGAAATATTTAATCTATGAATTAATTTATTGATTCAAAGGTCTATTAAAAAAAAACATGTACATCTACAGCTAAGCTATATCATCAACTAATAAATTAAAATCTAAAATTTGAAGGTCATAAAAGAAGGAGATAGATTTTATATTATTAAAAGGCATTCATGCCGATTTAAAAAGACTAATTTTATATTTAAAATTTAAAACTTATGCTTTATTTTGGGATCTTTAAGTTTCATTTACAATTTAAGTAATAAAATATAACAAAAACTAAAAGAATATTACTCTTAAAACCAAATATGGAAGGATTATACTCTAATCTTCAATTTTAAACTACTAATACTTTAAATATAAACCAGGCTGAAGCTGACTCTTTAAAATCTAGATATAGAACTGATTGCAGTTCTCTCCCTCATGAATTAAACATGGAGTAATACTATCCCACATTTATTATACATTACTTTTAAAATAATTCTTTTTTTAATAGAAATTTATCTTATTAAATTAATTTATAAGATAAGCCATTCAAAAATTAATTATCTTTTTGATAGCTTAAAATTTTTGACTTATTGCTTAAACAAAAAAACTAAATATTATAATATAAATATCATAATGTAAAATAATTAAAGTAATATCAACCAATATAATTATAAAAGATAAATTGTATCAATAGAACAATAAAATATATTCATATATTCTTTTTATTAAGTAAAAAGGCTCAACTGTCAAAATTTTCAATTTTATGAATTTGGGATTAGTATATTAAATTGTTTTCTGTATAGCCTGAAAAGAAAAAATTTTAGAGTAAGAATCTTAAATGAAAAAAAGAAACTTATAAAATTAAATTTATATAGCTAAATTTTACAATCAATATTCTATTGGTAAAAGAAAATTTATAAAAAGCTTTTCCCATCATTAATCAATCATTTAATCTTTTAAGATTCAATATCATGAGTATTTCTCACTGATAATATCTGTCCAGTAAATGTCTGCTATCAAATTCTTTGTTAATTATTTCTACTTTAAAATTGATATCTTTTAAATTTTCCATTATTTAAATAATATTTAAACATTATCTTTTGTGTATTAAAACCCGTACCAGTTAAATAGCCTAAGCGACGATAACCTATTAGTAATATTCACTTTTTTGGATAATAAGTTTCTACTTGAACTACAAAGTTTATGCAAAAGCACTTACAAAATAATAGTTCCATCCATAATTTAGATTTCAAAGATATGGAGACAAAAAAGCATGTTCATCACCTTTCCCTCAGCAAAGCTATTTTAACTTTCTGATACCACAAATTTTCAGTGGAAACAAACACAATTTCATTTTGATCAATCGTCAATCTAATCAAAAACACTTCATTTTATAATAAATATTTATACTTGCTAGTATAACCAATAAAAAGTTTAGATTCAAATCATATTGGTAAAAGATTGTTCAACCAAATCAAAGATAATTTATTTTATATACAAAATTATAACTGTAAATATAATGATTTTAACAATTTTAATTCAAATTATTATCTGAGAATTAAATTAAAAGATAATTTTTTAAGTGATGATATGTGGATATATAAGTGTAAATGCTTAATGTATAAATAATTATCCTTCGATAAACATTACATATAAAGTCATTCATTCTTTAGCTTCTGTTTGGAGTTTTTTAGAAATTTATTTTTCAATAGTTATTGAACTTTTCTAATTTGTTAGTTTAGAGTCTAAATAAGAAAATTTATGAGTAGGGATCTTCTTTCGTAAACAAACTTATTGTAAAATATATATAAAATTATTAAATTAGAAAGCTACTAAAAGGGTAATCACGATTTCCGAGTCAAGGGTGTAATGATACATGGCCTGAGCCTAGAAGAAATCCAGTTAAATATTAGTGACCTATCTAGTTTGTAGTCCGCGCTAAGCGTGTAAGTGATCTTTTTGAGGGGTAAGTGGCTTGTTGTGCCGTGTGAGAACTATACAACTTCACAAGCTTTCTTCAGTGAACCCAAGATTAGCCTCCTCATACCGAGGGATCACCCTAACATGGGGTAAATAGCAGCTAAAAGTCGTGAAGGAAATATGTTTGATTGGCGAAATAGTATGTTGCTGTCGTACTTACATGGTAGCTCCAGGGTGGTATGTGTGGGGGGTGTGCTTGATTATTGGCCTATATACTGTTTTTGTTGCTGAATTTTTATCGTCAAACACCAGGAGCCATGCTGATTCTAGTTAAAAGGTAAGCATTCATTAATTTTCATCGGTAGCTGCTCCTGGCCAGCTTGGCAATTGGGTTTTTGTGCTGCTCGATGAGTAGGAAGAGTCAGATCATTTATAACTGATTCAATGAGTTAGCATGTGACAGTAGGAATAAATCACTCCAGTTACTAGCGTTTTTATTTTCCAGTGGTTGGGATTATTCTTAATTCCATACTAAATTAAATAAACAAACGAATAAGGAATTTAATGAGATGTCTACCTAGTATTTCATTGACGAAGAACTTTCAACTCTTCTTAATTATTTTATTAAATTCTAATTTTCATGTAAATTTTATATAGAACTGTTAAAATTTGATAATTAAAATTTAGTATTGGATTTATTTAGCTTATCTTTAATATTATAAACTTCTCTGAAGTTTAAATAAAGTGATAATTAAAATTAAATTAAATTATTATAGGATGAATATGATTAGTGTATCGTCGATTGATTTTCATTAGAAATGCTTAATTATTGCATCCTTGCTCAGTGATTCATATTATATTACCTAATTAAAGGTTAATTTAATTTAGTCTACCTCAACAACTACATAATTACTTACCTATTCATCTAAAAAAAAACAAGCACAACCTCTAAACTTAAATGACAGGCGATTAGGCAAGTGTCCATGACAAGGAAGGCATCCCTCCGATTATCAGAGACTTATCTTCGTGACAATCTCAAAGAGCTACAAAATGTATGCTTCCATTGAGTACTTTTGAAAACATTCTAAAAAAATTTCATCAAGAGCAAGCAGAACCCTCAGCAATTACAACATCCAGAAGGTGTCTACCCTCACCATCAACTGGCAACTGCTCAAATCGCAAGCACAAAAACTAAAAGTTGAACTAAGGTGGTATTCAAGTATTTGGACTATAGTAATCTCGAAGTAGCTGGTTCCCTCATTAAATTTAAAGAACATAATGTTTTAAACTATCTCTAATTTAATATATGCCACTTCTCTCTTGAACTAAATCTTGATTAGGTTTTGCTTACCTCTGATCATGTATTCATATTCAATCTATATTATTTTTTTATAAATCTAATTTTAATGTGTTTAAAATATAAACCATATATTTTAATCTGAAATATTTGTAAGATCCTATGATAATTTAAACTGCCATTTTGATAAACTGCGATTAATTAAATAAAGTAAATGAGGCCATACTTTAAGTTATCATGTTTTAATATTAATTAAGAGAATTTGATTATATTTTAATTTATAGATTTTCACATACGAAAGATTGTCATATATTTAAATAATTTTATGAATTTTTAAATTATTAAGAAAGAGAAATCTATTTGATAGGAGGTAGCAAATAAAACAAAGCTACTAAAAAATGCTTTAAAATCGACTTGAGAAATTACATTTTATCCCCTATCAAATCTTTAATACAAGGAAGATTTAATTTTGTAAATGAATGAGATTTGGTTCAGGAGTCTGCTATATAAATAATCACATTTATGCTATTGGTGGAGTGTAAAACATGTTTAAAATAATTTAAAATAACGATGATAGTCCGCTCAGACACTGTGAGAGGTACGATATGATTAAGAACGAGTGGGAAGCCTTACCTTATTTACCACTAGCTTGTTTCTCAATGACTATTCAAACTTTCAAGGACAGGCTAATTTACTCAATTAATTTTATTATATCAATAGGAGGAATTTACAGTCATGCTTAAGCATTTTCTAAATAAGAGTTAATCTTTAGATTAGATGCTTCAAAACTTAAACATATTAAAAACACCGAATGGGAGGAATTCAAGGTTAAGTCAGATCAGTCACAAGGATGCCAATTTAAATTTTAAATATGGAGTAGTGGCTCTTCCACAAGCACATCAAGACGATGAGCAATAACTGCTTATATTTGGTGGGGTAACTTACTATAACTCGCTAAACAACTCTGTTTCCATTCTGTCAATAAACCATCAAGATATGAACAAAAGTTATAAGAAAATTTTGCCTCCCGATTCGATGCAACAAAAAGATAGGTTTTACTACAACTATTACTTATTTAAATACAATATAATTAATTTAGAATTGATTTTAATATTTATAAATAATTAAATTAATTAGTTGGAGTGTATTAATCCCCCCCCCGCCTTAAAATGAAATATATAATAGTTTGTAAATGGAGTATTAAATGTAACAGAATGGAGTTTAAAATTAAAGATCTTCTTTCAACTTTAACCTTCAGAAAATAGAGTTTATTTTTGAAAGAAACTGGAAGGTCCATCAATCTCCATCTACTGAATTACCATCATCGCATTCTTCGTCATCATCTCTGTATCCATCACCACCCATGTCTCTTCCTCTGCGGTCTACCACTGAACTCTGCGTGCTAGATGTATGTGGCCGGAGTGGTTTTCATGTTCAGGCCAGAGACCGGGGTCTCGAACCTCACTGTGGACCTCCCTCACCCGTACTATAACTGTCACTGTACACCTCCCCATCTCACCTCCCCTTCCTTAACACTGGTTAACTCTCAGCTCTCAGACGCCCATAACAGTAGGCATCGGCTCTCACAGGCACACCGCCTCCGGGGGGCCTCCGGCCACATACCTCTAGCACGCAGAGTTCAGTGCCAGACCGCAGAGGAAGAGACATGGGTGGCGATGGATACAGAGATGACGACGAAGAATGCTATGATGGCAATTAGTATGGAGATGGATGGAACTTTAAGTTTCTTTCAAAAATAAACTCTATTATTTGAAAGTGAAAGTTGAAAGGAGATCTTTAATTTTAAACTCCATTATGATACTCTTTATTACTCCACTCACAAACTATTATATTTTAATTCATGCGGTGGGGTAATTTACACACTCCACAGAAGTAATTTAATTATTTATAATTATTAAAATCAGTTCTAAATTAATAATATAATGTAAATTAAAGCATATTCATAAAATTTAATTTAGTTTTATTATCATTTTTAGAGAAGGAGTTAAAAGGGTGCAAACTCTTTTTTTATAATTGAAATTTAACTCATGCTGAATTAGACTTTAAAATTATTCCTAATTAGATTAGATTATTTTTAAGATTTAGCACTATATATGGGTTTAAAATGAAAGATATTATGTTTTCAGAGAAAAAAATAAGTATATATTACTTACTAAGAAATAACACTGATATTTCAATAATTGCGTAGAATATAATATTTAGCAATTGAGTTTATCAATAAAGTCACTTATTAAAGATGAATATTAGGATTTTAATCAAATATAAAATGATAATGGAAATAAAAGTTTTTTGAGTTTTCTCTGAACTCTAGGTTGAGAGTGAATTTTCTTTTATCAGTAATTGTGTATTGTATTGATCTACTCATTATTTGATTTGCCCTTCTGATTAAAAACTAGTCCAAACTAGGAGAGTCCACTACCATTGATATAAAATTATTGCTCATTACTTCAATGCCAAGCTATCCATAGCATGTTTTATCCATTACTTTTCTTTCATTGAGATTTCAATAGTTATGTACTTCGTGTTTAGACTAGCTAATGTGATCAATCTTGTCAGTCTTCTCTACAGGTGTCTTCCATTCTTAATAGCTGTACTCAATTTAAATAAAGTATACTTAATTACTTATTGCTTTCTTTAAATTGATTGGGAAATTTTAAATATAAATGCTTCTGAGTCAAGCATTATTTTTGTGATACTTAAGTGATTTCTCTATAACAGATAAACTACATCAGTAATCTTAAAAAAATATAAAATAGCCTTAATTCATGTATAGCTATTTTTTGTTAAGTCTTTGAAGAATTGTTTAATACTTCTAATTTAAATTAAATTTCAGGAATTACTAATTCTCTACTCAAAGAAACATTCTAGAATTAAAAAATTATTGGATCTATTTTTAAATCAACACCTAATATACTAAGAAACTAAGGTAAAGAAACAGCTGCAAATGCAAAAAGCTTTAATAAAATGCAAGAAATTGAAAGTGATATAATAGAGATATCAAGCAAATGATTAGTGTATTGTCAAACATTTTTAGTTTAATTATAAAACCCTTCTAATTCTCTAGTTTTTTATTAAAATTAATTAATCTTGATCATTTAAAACTAATTATTAAAGTCTTCAGGGAGATAGGCAAAAATAATTTAGTTTAAATTTTTTGTGTTGAATAATATATATGTCTGTTATTAATTAATTAAGCTAATTTATTAATTTGTGTAATGGGGCGACCAGGAGAAGAACAACCACTGCATAGACTCTAACTTTGATTATCACCAATGCAAACCTTCCCGCGATACTAGCTACTGTTGAATTCCTAGATCTAGGAAGCTACTCAATTGGACATTTCCACATTGGACCATGGATGAGATAGTTCTCAACAACTTCTACAATGAGATTGACGGATATACATTGGGACTACATTGCGCTAGTTTTCAAAAACTCAGATTTGGATGGCACCAAGGAAGAAATAACAATGAGATCACCACACCTAACCCAGACAACAACGACAATGCCAGTGATTACAAGATAAAGTGCACGGTATCAGATGGATATGACAACTTGGACTAGCAATGCAGAATGAAATGCAGAGTTTTTTAAACGAGACACCTAATAACCTTGGCGCCACTAAGCAAGCTTGTCTTACCCTTGTGTCCTTAAACTGCCTTCCCCTCCATTTCAAAATTAAAAATCATAAATAATAAAATAGCAGTAATTAAGTTAAGGTCTTTCGCACTTATCTCTACATTATTTTTGAATTTCATTTTGACAGCATCAATATTATTTTTTGAGATATAATTTTTAATTTACCATTTTTACAATTTAAAATTTTATAATTATAGGGTGAATATGAATGCATGATCGAGGGCAAGGAAAACCTAATGAAGATAGAGTTCTTGAGCATAGTGATATATATTAAATTAGAGATAGATTAAAAGCATTATGAATTTAAATTTAATGAGGGAGTCAGCTCCAACTAAATCAGTGACAAGATAATGAAGAACACCGCCTCGCTCTGAGTTATAGTTTTTGTTTCCTTGAATTGAGCAGTTGACTGTTTAGGTTGAGTATAGACTCCTTCTGGATGTTGTAATTGCTAAGGGTTCTGCTTGTCCTTGTTGAAAATCTTATTTTAAATGTTATTCAAAAGTACGCATATGTGAGCATACTTTTGTAGCAGTTTGAGCTTTGCAGCGAAGATGAGTATCTGTTGATCGGGAGGGATGCCTTCCTTGTCCTAGGCGCTTGCCTCCTTCTTGGTCACCTTTAAGTTGTATAAGTTGAGATTGTTGTTGTTGTTGCTGTGTAGTAGTAGTTGTTGATCTAGTTGTTGTCGTAGACATTTAAATAAAGAATTAATTTAAAGCGTAATATATTATGAATCACACAACAAGGACTGAATCAGTATGTATTTCAACCTATATTAAAGAGAACTTAGCATAGACATACATAAATTGAACGAGAAAATTAAGGATCATATACTTATAAACTTTTCTTTGAAGTACTAATGATTGCATAAGAATTTAAGGAAGTAATATCATTCTTTATCGTATTTAAATCAACTTTAAGAAGACTTATTAAATGTAATTATGAAAACTCACCTCATAATTAGATATTCTAAATTAAAACTAATCCAGCAATTAAACATGGCAAATCACCACTGAGGTCATAGACTTAGAAAGAGATAATTAAAAATTCTAAACTAGGCTAAAAAATCAAAATTAAATATTAAAAATGTAAGAGCCAAATTAATATTATATGGATTTAATCTTTAAATAAAGCATATGCAAGTCTAAGATTATGTATTTAACCAAATAATAGAAAAGTAAGTAAAGTAAAATATTAGGAATGTAAAATTAATAATCATTTTTCAAAACCAGCATTTATCGTATTGATTAAGAAAACGTATTGCCATCCTATGTAATATCCAAATAATAAAACTTCTATTTTTTAATTTTTTTATTTTAAATGAGTAAGTGATCTATTAAATCTTTAAATAAAACTTCGATATAGTTTTGTTTTCACTGAATTTATTAATATTAATTTATTTATTAATGACTTTCAATACCTCTTAACTTAAGAGGATTATTTATTAGATAGTTAAGATGTATTTATTGAATCAGAGGTTATTTTTATTTATATTCAAAATATTCTATAAGTACAGCTCCATCTTGGCAAATAGTCTCTACTTAGTGTTCTTCATAAGCATTGTTTACTTTAAAATTGTATAAGATTGTAAGTTTTATCCACTGTTTTCCTCTCTCATGAATTAATCTCTTCAACTTTATCTTTGTAAGATACTATATTCGGAGCTTCTGAGTATTTTTGCGTTTCTCTCTAGTCTGGTATCGTTTTCTGATTTATCAGTAACTAAACTACATTTGTTGCTAGATTTTATTAAGAAAATGGCTTATTTTTCTAAGCTCTTCTGCTTCTCTCACTCTATTACTAATTGCTTTAACTTAAATTATTTAGGAATACTTAATTTCCTTATCACTTTAGACTATTCAATTAATTAATTAATTAATTAATTAATTAATTAATTAAGATTAGCCAAACTTTAATTAACACTACTGCAAATAAGAATCACTAAACCTTTTGTCTCTATTAGAGAAATCAATAAAGACATAGATTAAGAATTATTGCTTTAAGACTAAATAAGTTTTAAGAACTCTTAATTAATTTCAAGACTAATGTAATTAAGTATTCCTAATTATCTATTATTTTAGAGATTAAGAATGGAAGAAGGAGCAGATTGAACAAGACAACACTAATGGTAAAGCAAAACACAATATTCTGAGGCAGTTTACTACCTCTGTGAGAGAAAAGTTTATGTAAAGAATAGTGGAGAGCTACTTGACATTTCGATCATGATCCGCTCTCTTGTCTCAAGAATATTAGATAGAATATTACAGAACTGATGCAAGATATAGAGAGTAGCCTAAACAAAGATGAGTAAAACATTCAAAAAAATTATAAAAGAGTGCTAAAATATTAATCATCCTATGCTTTGGGACAATATTATGTTTAATATATTTGCAGTATATTAGTATGTCTACTTAAAATTCAATAATTCATGTTTATCTTATTAAATTGTACTATTTTACACACAAAAAATGTATATAATCTAATATTTTTTCACTCATATTTTTTATCCGAATTCCTTATCCCTACTTTTAGAACATTAAGTTGGTTCAATATTTTAAATAACTTCGGATTCGGGATAAATTTTACTTAAACTATTTGTTTTAAAAAAAATTAAAATTTAAAAATTTTACCCTTAAAATTTTGTTTTTATTTAAAAATAAAAATTTTTTCTTTTAAATTGAATTTTTGAATTAAAAAATGTTTATAAAAAAAAATTTTAAATTTAATTTATTTTTTAGTAAAACTTTTTGTTAGTTTAACTTAAAAAAACCCCCCTTTTGGGTCCTTTAAATTTTATAAGAATTTAAATTTTTTTTTTAAATTAAAAATTTTTAAAAAAATTTTAAAGGAAAAAAACCATTAAGGGAAAAAGGGAAGGGTTTAATTATGAGCCTTAAAAAACCCCTCTGGGGAAAAAACCCTTGAGCCCTTTATTGAAAACCCCCTTTTTATTGAGTGTTATGGGTTAAATAATCCTAAAAACCGCTTAAGCAACTATTCTGAACTCCTTGACTCTGACTGATCAAATCTAAGTTCAAAGGCCTCTTTTAATGCTGGTAAGTCTTAGAGGTGGAAATATTGACCTAGATCACCTTGTAGGCCAAGGACTCTCTGTTGTCTTCGATCTCATCTTGAGATGGCATAGTGCAGAATAATATCAGTGCTCTATCTTGAAATTCTATTTTTACTGGAGACACAAAATCTGTACAAAAAAACATCCATTTTCCAGTCTCCCTTTGGCGATTTCACTAAAATCATTGCTTATTGTGAATCATAATATCTGAAGTGAGGTTATCATAAATTATGGTTCAGGATATCCAACTTGTGGAGTTGTATATTTCTTGCACTGCTATAGATCTCATCATTACCCACCCATCCTTCAATGAACTCGTTAAGATATTAACCAACTGATTATTAAACTATATCATTTCTAAGGGAAGAACACACAATCTTGAGAAAAAATATGTAAGACTATAACATTAATTCTTATTATTTTTAAACCCGTGAAGAAAAATTATTTTACTAATATTAAAATAATAAGTTGTAAAATATATTTTGGGTAAATAAAAATAAAATAGAAAGAGATTGTATAAAATAATAAGCGAAGAAGTTGTTGATATGGATGGGAGAGAAGGCGATTTATAATTAGTGATGGGAAGACATTTCTTACACTTAGTTAGCTAATTTTAATATATTTTTAGCCTATCTTTGAAGAAAGTAATCCATTAGGAGTCTTATTCTGGATATTACACAATGATGGAGAGAGATGGCTTAGTAGCACAATATAATTCATTTTTTGAGCAACCTCATAATCTATAATAAAATCATAAACACTTTGAATTCATTTAATTATTTAATTTAGATAATTATAGCATGAATTCGAATGCTTATCATGAATTATTTTTTCTCTTAAATAACGGTTGATTAATTAGTAACCCTTTAATTATATTTGGAGTTTAATTTTGAAGTTTTAAAAATGGAAGGATTTATCAACCCAGATATTAAACATCGCAAATCTTACAGCTACTGCTCACCTCAGTGTTAGTCTCCTGAATACAGTTTCGACCCTTCTCAACTATTTTTATGTGCAGGTGCCACTCTATCATTTGAGAGCAATTATGGAAGACTGCAGCACTTGAAAACTGGAGTCTTCTTTTTGAAAATCTACTTCAAAAGATCCAAGATTCAGAAAATCTTGCTCAATGGATGTTGGTTGCAGGAACTTCCAACTCATTTGAAAGTTACCGAATCGCAGGAGGATATCACCTACCATAGGAGATTAGAAAGACCAGTGCAAACCATTCTCAGCTGTTAAGTTTATGAGATTGTTTTGGTGAATTCCCATGTGAGAATTGGAGGGTTCATTGGTTTGAATTGGCGAGGTAGTTGGGATAAATTGGTGAGATTAAAAAATTAAAGTATAATTTTTTTTTTCTCCCCTTTAAATTCTTTATGGGGCTTTGCCCAAAAAGGGGGTTCTAAAAAAGGTTAAAACAGAGTAAGCAATTGAAGCAGGATAAACTGAATAGTGAGGTATACATTGACTTCAAATACTTCGCTAACAGAAATTGAAAATTGAATGCTAGAACTAGAGGTACAACAAGGAGGAGCTTAGAGCAATAGGCTTGAGTTTTAAACAATGAGAACCACCTAGAGTAGAAAATGTTTAAAACAATAGACTGAGTTAAGAGATGAACTGGCCCCTCCTGTTGTGATTTACCTAAAATCGCAAATTAAAATTCAAAATTTTTAAAATTTTTTTTTTAAATTTAAGAAAAAAACATTAATTTTTTTAAAGGAATTTATTTAGGAAATATTTTAAATTTATTTTTTTAAAATATAACCCGTTGGGTTATGATGGGAATAAAATTAAAATTTAAAATTGGAATTGTTAATTAAAATTAATTTTTTTAAATTTAAAACTTGGGTAAAATTTAAAATTTTCTATTGTTTGGGAAACCCCCAGTTTTAAAAGTTTTTAGTTAAAATTTTTTAAAATTTAGCAAATTCTTTTGCAGCAGGCACAGTAAAATCAATCAAGCTCTCAAAACAATAATTAAAATTCTCAAGGTTTCAATTGATACACAAATGTTTTGATTTCATTAGTCTTTCATTTAACAAAAATTATGTTTTAAATTATAGAATCCATATTATTTAAATAGTAGAAGATATTTTTGGGAGATATATATTATATCATTAATTTATCTTATCTGGGACTAAAGAGGGTGGCAAATGAAGCTGGAGAACTCTTTACAAAATTATATAAATTGTAAGAGTACTCAAATAAATTAAATCCATTCATATATTACATCTAAGAAATTAAATTTTATACTAATAATATAATAACAACGCTTTGGAGACGATCGAGCGTCTTGCGTGTTATATGTTAAACATAAGAGGGCCAAGACCCTCTGTGTTACTAAATCACTCAAGTTGGAGGCCTGGGATTGTGTTGTCTTTCATTGACTGAGGAACTGTTGTAACTTTGACCACTCAATACACTCGCCTAGGGCACTGACTCAGTTTAGAAGCTAGACTAATCAAACATCAAACTGTTTTGGATCACTGTTCTTACTCTCATCTAGTATCTAATAGCAGCTTGTTGTTGTTGGACTCTATACCAATTTAAGCTTTCTTCCGTTCTTGATTGATTATTAATTTAAATTTAATTATAATAAAAATCATAATTTTAATTAAATCTCTGTGCGTCATCATATTAATCAAGTAACAAGGTCTTACTATTAAATACCAAAATAGGGTTAGTACTAAATATGAGGTTGATTCCCACTACCCAATATTAGGTTCAGTGGCTCTTAGTGAACTGGTTGAGCGGGTTAATAGGCGTTTAAACCCACGAAAGGCTTCGATCTTTACGGAATAAAGACCGTCCTGACAGGGTTTCGACGTTAACTTTGTTCGTCTTCTCCATCTTGCTCATCACCAGTGTAGAGGGGTCTTTTACTTTTAGGTTCTTGCCTAGACCATCTTTTGATAATGGCCCTCTACTTTCCAATATTTTTGGCAACTGTAGGGAAGAAGAATTCCATGACACCTCTAAGTTCTGAGGTTCTTCTCCTATACATAAGAAAGATTAAGTAGCCTGTAAGTCCTTAAGTAGAGTCTTGAATTTGTCCAAGGCGTCTTTTGAGCATCTCGATCCACTTCCGCCCGACTTTCTCCAGCTCGTTCGTAACTCCGTGCATTCTCGTTAAGGAAAATTTTGGGTTTAAAATTTAAAATTTAAAAAATTTAAAAAAAAATTCATAAATTAAAATTTTGTTGCCTATTTATAAATTGTGAATCGAATTGTAAACTATAAATTTAGCCCCACTTTGATGACGCTATTAGTGTTTATTATTGTAATATTTAGCAAAAATTTATACAACTTAAAAAAATATAGGTCAAATACGAATAAATTATCGAGGATAATAAGCAAAACTTAATCTAGAGAAATTTTATGAACAAAGGACTATTCATTAAATTGTTTTCAGTTGTAAAAATATTATTTATAAATTTAATGAGGGAGTTAGCTTAAAGCAGTTTAGTACTAATATTATGAAGAACACTGCTTTAGTATGATTAATAATTTGAGTAGTTATCTTTTGAGGGTGAGGGTAGACTCCTTTTGGATTTTGTAGTAATGAGGGTTATACTTGTTCTTGTTGAAGATGTTGCTCTTGATGTTGTTCAAAAGTATTTTTGTAAATTTTTGGGTTTGCTTGCGAAGATTAGTCCTTTTTTATCAGAAGGGATGCCTTGGAGGTTTTACTCCTCGGCTTCCATCTGCAAGTATTAGAAGTCAGTCTCGGTGTTTTTTATTAGGTAATGGGAGTAGTCGTTGAGGTAGTCATTTAAAGCTAATATATTAAGAATTAGCAAAAATAGTAAGAATAAGGGAGACCATAAAAAGTTAAATCAAATCGTTTTAAATCTTGCTATCGATCAATTGATATATATTATTATTTATTAAAAAACAAATTTACTCTGAGTTAGAACGAGATGAACCAAGAAAACATCCTAGCTGCTGCATTAGACTAAAGTAAGTGTATTTGATATTTACTTAACTATAAAATTTTCTTAATAGCTTAAAATTTTTCCATCACTTTCAGTAACTATATTTTATTCATCAGATGCAATTCATTATTGCTTTGCACATAAGTTATAATCTGAATTATTTTTCAGAATTGCTCTTTACTCACTCATTAAATATTGTTTTAAGTTAATATCCTATTTCAATAATTCTTTACTCACTTATTAATCAGCTCCTTCAAGGAGTCCTAATTTCTTTATGGAAAAATTTACTTCTTAATAAAGTGAGAAAGTTTGATAGATTATCAGGCATTAGTTTAATATATGCAGTCTGCATTAGAGTTCCAATGTTTTTAATTAATTCATCAGCTAAGGATTTTAAAAGGGCGGATTTTCCGCCCGGGCGGATTTTCCGCCCTTGATTTCTCAAGGGAATGTTTAAATAATCAGAGTTTTAATCCCTTAGATGGCAAAATTATTGTAGAAATAATAAAACTTTTTAGTATTTTATAA
>JAJKFJ010021529.1:0-81680 GCA_027382625.1 Tetmemena sp. SeJ-2015
CATTGTTCTTATCTTAAAAAATATAAGATAAAGTTAGTTATCTTTCCAATGCTATTTTCAGTAGAGCCCCAAACTTAAACAAAATGCCCTATTTGCACTTAGGGTCTGAGCATACTCAACCTTAAAGCAATAAAATTATTTATTCCTGTTGTTATTAAGTTATCCTCCAAAACTTACTAGCTTTGAAACGAATTTTATGCTGATATAAGAATTCAGGTCTGAAGTAGCTATTGGAGTTGTTCTTTTCCAAGGAATGACCTCCTTCTCATTTTGAATAACAAAGCAAAGAGACCCAAAGCCTTGCTATCCTTACCCTTGCAATTGCTGCCCCATCATTTGACTTTCCTCACCAGCGAAGCTACCTTATGTGTGCAACTGATTGAATTAAGATGGCCTATTTGCGAAGATTAAATACAAAGCAAATTTTATTTGGTGGTCCCATTATTGAGTTTTCATGCGTCATAAAGTTTCGATTCTTGCTTGGAGATCCCATAATAGAGCCACTTATAATACTTGCACCCATTCCTGGGCCTCTCTCTCCTTATGCTGAATTTCTTATCTTAAAAGCAAAGGATGTTTTAAATCCCATATCTATCCTCTGCTTTAATAAAATATTCAACCCAAATTAAGCTTCATGCAATGCCATAAAGAGCCACATTTTCTTGAGGTCTTTTGAGATTTAATTTTTATTACATAATTCTTCTTACTGTCAACGTAGACATCTCCTGAGTATATCAAGTGCATCATAGTCTAAAAATTGGAGAAGTTGAATTGAAAAGACCTCAGCTTCAATTTGAACCTTCTCAGATAGATATCATCTTCAAGACCAAGCTTTACTATAGTTTGCTAGTAGGGCCCTAGATTCAAATCAGACTCAGCTGTCGCTTAAGGAGCTAACTGCATAATAGTTCTAGCTTCTTCAAGGAAAGTCTAATAGAATTCTCCTTTTGAGATGAGGAAGTAGTTCTTTATCTCTTTCATGTGATCCAAAAGATTCGCTTTAACAACGACCAAATGGAGTAATCTACTTGCGATACACTCACGGATTTCTTCTATGATACGAGATATTAGAATTACATTAAACTCTGGCATCTTTTAAAGCTTCATTATGGCCTCTGAGAAAGCTTCCAAATCACTAATTGGTATTCTATCAGACACTTAGGTCCTTTTAGATTGGAGAACTCTTACTGCTTTACCAATGAAGAGAATTTTCTCTGCCAAAGAAGGAGGGAAATAGGAACATGGTAACATAGATATTCTCAAGGTATAAACTGAGTTCCACTCATCATCTCTAGCATCATCATCTGTACCCAAGCTTTCAGGATCCATAGTTAGAATTGACCCCACTAAATTCAAGCTAGTCATGCTGAGTACTGATTAGTTAGCACTTATATTTAACTTAGATTCTTCTCCATCCTCTCTCTTTCCAGATCCTGGCCCACCTGAACTGTTTAACTTATGTATAAAGAACTCCTCACAAAGATCAACTAACTAACCATGGACTATCCAAGCATTAATTTAATGGAAAAGGACTCTATGACAGCCTAAGAGAATCTTGTTAAACAAAGCCTTAATGACTGGATTTCCAGTAGTGCATCTTTAATAGATTGCATCAAGCAACTATCCTCCCTTTAAACTCTGCTCCTCGATCTCCTGCATCAATGAAAGAATCGCAGGGAACATTTGGTGATAGATTGCGAGCTTCTGTTAAAGTTGCGGGATTGTTATTGCCCTATCTTTTAAAAACTCATGCTCTATTGCTAATAGGTGTTCTTTGTAAGTGATGAGTATCTCATTTGTACCAGAGCAAAATGCTTTTATATATACACCTTGAAGTTCATCTTCCCCCTCCTCTTCAGCTTCTTCACTTTAAGACATATTTAGCAAATATTAATATGACCAAAGCTTATTTTGGTTTTCATTGTTATTATTTTGTTGGTGTTAATCTTTAAATTTCTCATTCTGATACATGTCATTATAAGCTAATTGAATGGCTAACTTGGATATACCACCATATTGGTTTAGGAAGCCTTAATTTATTTGAACAAGTAACCTAGAACTGCAATTCTATTTATCATTTCTACCTCTGCCTAAGAAAGGAAGTCTAATTTTGGATTAACTAAGAATGTTTCCTCTGTCTCAATTAGAATTGAACCTGTGTGCCCAATTTAATTTAAATTTTAATAACTATTGTGGATAATTTAATTTCAATAAATAAGAGAAAGCAATAACTCGTGCAGCATTTTAAATTTAAGATCTTGATTTAAATTTTTCCCTCAAATTAATTCAAATTTAATTCTTTTAAGAGCAATAAGCAAGAGAGAAAAAAGAGAATAGAAAATTTATAGGAATGAGAATTCTAGATTTATCTATTTACAGTTATACTCTCTCTTCCCAATTTAAAATAGTACACATATTTCATGATATAAGCCATTTCTAGGGTTTGTAGTAGGAGGGATGTGCAATGTATATGGCTGCCTTAAGTCCTGCTGCAAAGACTAGCAATGATACTAAACATAGGTGTGAGATATTATGCTCATAAATAATTTTTGATCTCTGCTTTTGCAGCGTTTATTTAACTTACAAAAGTGCCTAATCCAGAAGAATATTTAGTAGACCCAGCTGTTATAGATAGTTATTATATTATCTTTAGGATCGAATGCTACACAATACAACTATAAATCATAGTTAGAAGGGGAGGATTATGAATTTACTTACGACTCTGAGCGCTGTTTCAATCAAGAAGAATAAGAAATTGAGAGGAATTAGAAGCAAAACAGGGAACTCTCGTTTCATAAGTCTCCCTAAAAGTCCAAAACGGAAGAGGAAAGTTTGCCATACCAAGAAAAAGGACCAGAAAATTATGCAAAAGTGCATTACAACTTGGATTCTAAATACAGAATGAGAAATGAGAGCCTTCTTATATGAGAAGAAAGTTTAAAATTATGCCAAAATTATTTCATTTAAGAGCCTTACCCAATTAGAGCGAATCCAATAATCTTTTGAAGGTCCATGTTTGGGTTATTATAGGAGCCAGTCTGAAGTAGTTTATCACCGTTGATGTCGTAGAAGAATGTGAGAGTGTTGCAAATTATCTCCAAGATAGTGAAGATAAAGAACGTGTATATTTTAGAGGATATGGAATTTGCAGTAACTAACTAATCTGTGTTCATTTTTCAAATAACCTTTCTATTACTTTCTTTAGGGAATAATTCTTGAATTAATTTATAATTTGAATTCTTAATTGTTATAATCGCTCTAGTCATTTAGAATCGACACAATTAAAAAGAGCAAAGGAATAAGGATCCTGAGTTCATGAGTCGCTTAATTGTCAGAAGAGTGCTTTATTTATTAGTATTCATACTAAATATATTTAGTAACACACCCTTCAAAATTTCTAGAAAGCTTAACTAAACATTCCATCTTTTTATCATTATGGAGTCAGCACCTTCTTCCACAAACTTTATTTTAAAGCAGCAATTTTATTAACATTAATTAACCATCCCCTGTCTTTTGAAGACTTTATTCAGTACCACGGTATCCAACTCTACGCAGTTGGATTTCCTCGTAACCTGGAGCGCACTCTCTTTGACAAACTTACCTAATAAGCATTCGACATTGGAAACAAAGTTAAGATCATAGTCAATGAAGAGGAAGAGAGAATTGAACTGCAGTGCAGGGAGGGAGCAGGAAAGATTCATAAGGATAGCGATGCTTATCTAATTGACCATATGTGGACCTTCAAGTATACATAGTGCATATATCTCAATTAAATAATGAGAAATCTTCTTTATTTACAGAGACGCAGAACCCACTCTAAGAGAAAATGATGCTCTCCTTGAGAAGATTGCTCGATAGCACATGCAAGTACTCTGAGAAACAGGATCTTCCCGAAGAAGCAATTAAGGCTTACTCCAAGTCTCGCCCAACTCTCCCATAGTATCTCCAAACCTTGAATGAAGAAACTAAGATCTACGATTTTGATGAGTACGGTATTGTGAATCTCGATGTGCTGCCATTCTCATAGAACTTTATTTTTAGAATGCAGAAGAGATCTCGCTCTATGGAAACAATGTTGGGAATCCAGGTTAGATCACTACATTCTTATTACCCTTGCCAAATCTGAAAGCTTTATGGTTGAATGAGAATCCTGTCGTTGACAATTGCGTCAACTTCAACACTATCGGAGAGATGATTTATCAAGTGGGAATTAATTTTTAATTATGATGCCAGCTCTTGAGATCTTGAATAGCAAGTTTACTAGCAAAGCCGGAAGATGGGCGATGCTCTTTTACGCCAGGGACCAGTAAGCTAAAGAACTTAATGAAATCAGATCACTAGATCTAAGCGGAAAGGGAGTCTTGAACATCAAAGACATCTCAGTATTTGATGAAATGACTAGCTTGTCAACTCTCAACCTAGGTGATCATTTTTATTTTTTCACTTGTATAATGATCACCCAGAGTTCTTCATGACAGAGCAAGAAATCCTAGAGATCAATTTATTTTGAGAAGTAGGAGGAGCAAAAATCAGGAGCATAGCACGATGAGAATGGATCAATAGACTTCCTCCAAAGACTTCACACCATCGATGACTTGCTCAACAAATTGAAATGGGTTAGAAGTTTGCATTGTGATGAGTCTCTGGAAAACTATATTCTCCAGACTCGCTCAGAGAAAGGTTTCTTGCCATCTCTACTTGAGATAAACAGGGTTTCAATTAGCATCGTAGATGAGAAACAGAGAGACAAGGAAAAGAACATCAGAAGAGTGATGGATAAGATCTGGATGCATCTTGGAACTTACAGAATAGTAAAAGAAGACCAAATGGACGAGGAGAATGCTTGGTACCTTAATGGATGAAGGTGGGAACCGCAATGCGTCATAGTGATCAGCCCAACTTTGCAGTCCATCCTTTCATTTACTCTCCTAACAATAAGCTAGATGATCTTTCTCATTTATTTTAGATAAATGATCAAACAATTACCTACAGCATCGCTTGGCCTACTCACGATTATTTAAATTTGATCCTAAGTTTGAACTCTATTTTTGCGATATTAATGAAGGAGAAGTCATCTTCCGAGAATAATTCGCAATTTATCTGTTTAAAAAGTTCTTTAAAGAGATTTCTTGAAGGGAATAGATGAGAGTAAATTTAGATCTGCTCGCCTCTCCTGTCTGGTTTAACACCCCTGAGCAATATTTCCAAGAGCAGCTTAAGATTTACAAAGGCATTTTTTAATTGAATTGAAATCAAATCAAGCATTAAGCCAAGTGAAGATGCAATGGAGATCCATCAAAAGTACTAGCAGAAATACGATAGAGTCCAATCAATCGATAAAGAATGCAAATTAGACCCTGCGACTCCAATTGTAGTTTACACAGACTATGCCTAGATTCAGGATCATTTAAAGAATGGACGCTTTGAATTGACAGAAGACCCATTCAAATCTTAAATAGCTTGGGTAACAGTAGATTACTATGCTGTTCTAAGAAATTAGATTGACCTTGAAGTTGACAAGAAATACTTCAACCAGTTCCAATACGAAGGCACACTTGTCATGAAAAACCATCTTGCTCAACTTGTTCAAACCACATTAAATGTATTTAAATCTCTCATAAGATGATCATAATGATTGAAAATCATTAAACGAAAAAGATTAGGATGTTATTCAAGAGACCTTCATATTGAACGACTACTTACCTGCATTTATGGGTCGCTTCTAGGAAATGCGCAAACTTGGCCTAGATAACTCTTGGATTCTAAAGCCAACTAACATGGCTCGCTCCATGGATACATTTGTTACAAATAATTTGGACTAGATCGTGAGAATGGTAGAGACCGGACCAAAGATTGCATAGAAGTACATTCACGACACCTTAACCTACAAGGGTAAGAAGTTCGACATGCGCTTTGTGGTGCTCCTAAAGTCAGTTCTTCCCCTGGAAGTGTATGTCTACGATGAATTCTATACACGCCATTCTAACAACGCATACGATATGAGCGAGAGTAGTTTCCATAACTATGAGACTCACTTCACTGTCATGAACTATAAGGAAGGAGTAACTCTTACTAATGTTCGTTACTTCGATTTCGAGAGATCATTTGATGAGGAGTATGAGGGAAGAACTAATTTTGCTACTATTAAGTAAAAGATTCACGCTGCCATCAAGAAGATCTTCATTGCTTTCCAAGTGAAATATGGCAAAGAGTTCGAAGCTCTCGGAGATCAGAGCCGCAATTGCAGAGCCATGTATGGAGTTGATGTAATGGTTAATGACAAATATGAGCCTAAGATTTTAGAGGTAACATTCTCTCCTGACTGTAAGAGAGCTTGCAGATTTAATCCTGATTTCTTCAATGAAGTCTTCGGGTGCCTCTTCTTAAATGAGGAGAAGAATGTGACTCTAATTTGAAATACTCCTCATAGTTATTTACCTATTTATTTTGTCACTTTGACTACGCTTATTTTAACTCTTTCATGATAGGAGTGAGTTTAAATATTTCAAATTAAGCTTTTTCTCTTTCAAGACAAAGAGACAAAACTGGAGATTAGGTTAATAACTACAGAGGAATATCCTAGTACGCTAAGAGTTCCAAAGAAAAGTGTGATGGCCAAATTTTAACCATGATACCATCTTTCTCCGCTGAGCTTAATGAAGCAATAGGCTAAAAGAAATTTAAGTTATTATAAAGTATTACAAGGTATAAGGAAACACATAGTCACTGAGCACACTCCACCTATTATTGAAAGAACCTTAGTTATGTTTGAAAATATTCAATTTGCAATTACTCAAGTTTTATAATTTTGATTTCGAGAAGATAAGAATACAATTCCAGGAGAGCAGTAACAGGATGTTTAAATTGCTTTCTAACTTCAAAAATTACCACCAAAGCTCGCCCTACCTAGCATAGCTGCTCCTGAGACTTGACTATAACAATTACCTTAGCAATTTAAAGGCTAATTAAATTCGATAATTAATCTATTTAAATTTATTGAATCTTTCTGAAAAGATAGAAAACGAGCGCAATATGAATATTTTGAACTAGCAGTAAATTTTAATGCGCCAGCAAAATCAGAATCACCAATTCTATCGATGAAAGAATGATTATTTGAGTTATTTCATCTTCTTACATTTTCTACTCATAGTTCATTCAGCTATTCAATTGGATATCTATTAAATTAAGTAACTTTTAAATATCAGAACTTTAATGAAAATTATGATCCATGTTTGGTCAGAATAACTTAGAAGTATTTAGAAGGATACTATAACCTGTTTTATTCATCGCAATTTAAGGATTATTTTTGTTTATATTAATTTATTCCTGCTATGTGTTATGTTGCTTTGCATCCCTGCTTTGGCTTTTAAGTTAAGCAATTTAGAGCAAACTGTTACCAACAACACTTCTTCTAAAACCTGAATTTTAAATTATGACAACTCTCATAATTATTTAATCCTTGACTCTGATTTGGTATTCCTAGTGCTTACGTGGCGGAAAAATTTATAGAAGAATTTGGACTACGGTTTGACGAAGACTTAAAATCAAAGAGTGTCTTTGCGAGAACACTTTTATCTCCAGTAACCTTAAAATTATAGGAAGAGGATAACTAGGAGCCAATTGGACATAATAAAATATAAATAAGACTGTTCAAAGCAGTTCTACTTTAACCGCCTTTACTTTCCCCTGATAATATGTTTATTTTCTTATTCCTTTCAATAAGTGCTTTGCTGATATCTAGCACTGCTAAAAACATAAACAAGTGTATAATTTAACTGAATGTGAATACTGGTGCTGCTCTTCAAAACCTAGATAAAAATACCTCATTTTATATTAAACCTTCTTCATCAAGTTGCTTCAGTGCGGGTAGGAAATTTCCTGAAGACATCAACTAGTCATGCCTCATTCTTTTTATGTTTGACTTTTTGAGAATAGCCTTCTTAGCTTACTCTTAGAGTTGTTATCTAATTTTGTCATCAAATTCCGTAAACTGTTTGTACTCTTTCTGGGAATGAATTATAATCTTTGAATGTGATTGGCTCATACTCAAATCAAAATTTCCATTATAAAAAAAGACAAATACTCGATCTCAAGAATCTTCTCTAGTTATGTGAAAATTAAACTTCTCTCTTACTACCTCTCGAGCCTGCTCCCCTTGCAGAAGAATTGAGATTGTCTGGACTATTGAGACCTCCCCCTGCTTTTTAGAGTTTTGCAAGTTTACTAGCCAGAGCATCAATGTTAAAAGCTCTTTGCAAATGATTGAAAAGCATCTGATCACTTCTATGATACTTTTTCTCAATCTCTTGTGACATTTTGAAAAATTACTCCTTCGTCATTTAGAGCTTTTATTGATTAGGACGCTTTAAGTAAGACTCTCCTTGCAAATTAGTTACTCTATCCTTATAAGCTACGCCATAGTTCATCTACAAAACTTTCCTGGCTGCTGATTGAGAGTCGTAGATTTGTATAACGTTATTATCGTTTTAGATCAAGTGATCGAAGTCTATCTGATTCAGCTCCGAATTAGTTTTTCTATTGGCAGATGACGGGGTATCTGCAAAACCATCGAAAGACTCATCTCCTAACTCATCTCGTCGATGTTTAGACATTTCTCTCAAAAAATCTCCAAAGCTGGTTTGATGATTTAATGCGGGCACATCTAGGTTCATCTTTACCAATTCTGGAAACTATTTTGGCAAACGTTCAACTCTCACCTTTCTCTTTTTCTCTTCAAGAAGTCCAGAGTTTCCTCCTCCCTAACTGATCCCACCACTGGAGAGCAGCCTTAAATTCAAATCTAGGTTAGTAAAATCGCCGCTCATTAGCTAGTTAAAATCTGTAGTTGTGATTCCTCCTAAAACTGTTGCATCAAGTTGTTAAGAGGGATTATCGCTGCTCTGATTTAACAATAGATAAGATAAATTTCTCATCTTCTTTTTTCTTCTTCTCTAAAGTTCTTTGATGTGATCTTTTTTCCTTTGCTGCATCCTCAGTTTTTCAATGAGCATTTTGGTTTTCTCGTCCATAATTTCATAAGGCCTGGGGATTTAGTCATCCAGCTTTTTCTATCTGAAGTGAATGACTTCTAAAATTTTATTTTAGGGAGATTGCTGGCGCTACTTTTTCTATGAAAAATTATCAGGGGAGGATTTCTCAGAGAGATAAGAGCCTCTACGGTACTCTGATGAGCTTCCTAGTTTAGAAATTTATTTCTTAATTCCATAAGAACTCCTCTTAGAATACTTTGGATCTCCATTCTTGAGCATTCTTATAATGATTAATGAAAGTAGCATTCATTAATTTGTGTAAGCATTCCGATCATACCCCCAAGGCCACCATAGCTATCATTCATTGACTCATTTTTGAAATTCAAGTTAAGTTGAGGGCGTTAAACATTGAGTTAGTCAGAGACATTATCACGGCCTGGAGCAATTGGTTCTGTGTACATATCATTTTCAAAACACTAATCTAGTCGCATGTCCTGCTATGGATGGGAGAATAAGGAAATTATCGCTAGCTTTGAAACGATTCGCTTTGCAATATATGGCTTCATTCTCATCATTAATTCCTTTTCTCTTATTTTCAAAATAGCTTATTCAACTATACCCTCGAAAGTTCTCTAGCTGATCTTTATAGAATCATAGGTCTCTTTAAAAGGCTTATAAGCAGGCAGATTATTATCATGAGACTTGCGAGCAGCTTAATTCATAAATTTTTACTGCTACTAGCTTTGAGAAACATTTCTTTGACCAGCCTTCATTATTATTTATTTTTTCCTAATATAGAATTCTACAATTTACAACGACCGAAAACTTACCTCTATAATATTATTATCTGCTTCTAAAATGGCTAATTTAAAAGAATTGGAATTATCTACAAATAAATTAATGGAGACGAACCTTTAATTCCCAAAAATTGTCAGGCTGAGTGTGGGTGGAGTGCATTTTGAGACTTCCCTCGACACCTTAATTTCAGATCCTAACTTTTATGCTCTCAGCCATGTTTTCAGGGCGTCATAATGTGATGAAGGATGAGGATGGGCGCTATTTCATTGACAGAGATGGAACTCACTTTCGCTACATTTTAAACTATTTGCGCGACGGCAACACTTACATTCCTTTTGACAATTAGCAACTCGTTGACGAGCTCTATAATGAGGTGCAGTATTTCAACATTGAAAATCTGTTGCATAAGTTGGAATAGGAGAGGCAGAGTGGGGGAAAGAAAGTCTCCTATACCAAGATCCTTGAGCTCATAAATTTCGCCACCAAGCCAGTTCAGATGCCTTGCTTGAAATTCTCCAACATCAGCTTGAGATACCTAAACTTAGAGAAGTCAAACCTCAGAGGTAGTGACTTTTCAAATTGCCAAGCGCAAGAGATTTCTTTCAACTTTGCTAATATCTAGAACTGCAATTTCAACGAATCAAACTTCAAGAATTCTATTAAGTTGTTATATATGAGCAATTAAATTTTGGTTGAATTCTTCTTTCAGAGAGGCAAATGTGAGCAGAAGCACTTTTATCAATGGAAACTTCATGCATGTGGACTTTTACAAATGTGTAGCTAAAGATTGCAACTTTAATAAGGCGAGGCTGTCGAATGCTGACATGAGAGAGGGAGACTTTGAAAATTCAAACTTTAATGAGGCCACTCTTTACGGAGCTAACTTAGAAAGAGCTAATCTTTAGTTCTGCACTCTTACTGAGACAAATCTAGACAGAGCCAATCTAACCAACTTAAGAGGAGGTAGTGATAGAAACGCCGCATCAGGTATGGGTGCATCAAATAATTTCACTGAATGAGAAACTTAAAATTAAATAAGTTTAAATAATATTCTTTTTATATGAAATTGATAAATAAAAAACAATTTACAATAATCTCGAATCTATCAGTTCTAAAATTATTTATCCTCCATCATAAATGAGAACGATTCTATTTTTAAAAACTAGCTTGGAAAATTTATGAAAATTAACTACATTAGAAACATCATCGTACTTCAATTAATTATTTAATTTTCTCTCTGAATTAAGTAATCTATTATTTTGGTGAAAATTAGGCAATATTATATAGGAAAAGGAAAATTTTCAAAGTTAATTTTAGTATTGTGAGAAAACTAATTTATCCTCTTGATTTCTTTTGAGTCTTCCATACTTTACATTGACCTCACAATTCCTCAAAAGCCCAATTTTTCTAGATATGTCATAATTGAAACTTGATCTACTGCCCCACCTCTTAAGACTCTTTGGACTCAAATTCCTAAAGTTATTTTTATTTGGCCTAGAATCTCTCTAGGTTAAAGAGCCAGATACTCCGATTTATTCACCCCCTCCTATTTGAATTCCAACTCCATTATTTTTGTTCCACCTTCTCATAAGCTATTGACTTCCAGTTCTAGTAGTAGATAAGTTTCTACTCTGAATCCCAAAAGCAAATGCATTAAGAGCTTGGCTTCTGTCATGAGCTGGAGTTAAAACACTCATATTTGTGCTATCAGCAGCCTCCTGACCAAATCTTTGAGTAAGAGAAAATTGCTACATCGCATCAGATTTTTACTTTAACAATATACACTTTATGGATTTTAACTTTAATTTTCATAAATGATTTATTGAATGCGGGATAATTGAATGACATGGTCTTTGTGAGTTATTTCGCAATCTGCAATTTCTTAGCATATTCTTCCTTCTCATATTCTACCTCTTCTTTGACAGCCTCCAGCTCTCTTTCAACTTCCTTGAGTGAGAGGTAGCTCATGGGCTTGAGCTTGATATTTTCTTGCAACTTTTAGAAAGTGCGCATGTTGAAATTAGAACAGCTATGGAGAGTGAGTGACATGTCGTCCGAGGGAGAAAGCAAGTGTTGAGAGTTTGAGATTTATTTATCAAGACACTTGAAGCAGACATTTGAGCGAGACTAGCCTCTGCTGTTGTAGTTCTGAGACAAATGAAGATGGTTTTATTGGCTGCTCATCAAATCTAAGTCTAGCTGTTATTACTGGTGAGAAGATTCAAGCAGCTACATTTATCTGCGAGCTTGTGTCTCTTAATGATTTCCAATAATAACTATATCTGAGGTAAGATAAATTTGATGCTGAAAAGTTTAAAGTAATAATTATAATAAATTGATAAACTAATGAATCATCTCATTTCTAAACATCAAGCAGTCATAACTTTCTAGAAGTAGCTAATCAAAATCACTGGTTTCTCATTCCATAAAGCAGTGAACACAAATATTTAGTATGAGCCTGCTCAATTGGGTAAAAACTTCCAGCCTAAGGAGTTTTCCCAAGAAGAAATCCTGAAGACTATTGATCCTAAGGCAATGGTAAAAAAAGAACCTAGCTACGAATACAAGGACTTGCCCAAGGAAGGTGAAGAGCTAAATGAAACTCACATTATGCATTTCATGGAGCCATTTCCAAATACTGATAATGACATTGGAAAAGAGTATGGACTCAAAATAAAGGGACTCGAACCGACTAGGTACAACGACTGGGAGAGAAAGGGAAGATGCTCAGATTTCTGATTTAATGATAACAAATTTTTTAAAAAGTATTCTTTATGGATTACCATTCATTTTTTCACTACTTCTCTTTCGATATTGAATGACTTCTTAAGATTATTAAAGATTTTAAAATTCATAATTTCTACAAGCTAATCAAAATGTCCTCACCTAACTTCAACTAAGCAAGGAATTAAGATCCCTCTTGCCAATACTCCATTGACTAGGATCTTCTTCAAGATCAGTTGCACTCACCCTTAGGATACTATGCGTTCTGACACTCGAAATGGACTTCAGTACACTTTCATAGACCCATCAACTATCGGCAAAGAGATTCTTTCAAATAATGACTAGCCCTAATTTCAGTCAAATCACAAAAACTCAGAAACAGTGCCTTCTCAATTCACATATGCTGGCGACAACCCCATCACTGATCACTCATCTGGATTCAAGGGATCTCAAGGCTTCATTACTCAATCCTTAGTCTTCGGCTAAAATTTTGAGAATGACTCCCACAAAAACTAGCTTGATGACTAATCTAGCTTACCTAATAGTGGTCAAAAGCAGCTGGAACTGGTTAATTCAATCAAGTCTCAGAGTTAGATTGATCAGAAAATCACTCAAAATTTTGCGGTATCAACTTCTTATAATGGAATAGGTAACATTTTCGAGAAAAATTCAAGTCATGAAACTAATGAGACCTTCATGTCTAGCAGATAGCAGTTCGGCAAAGCAGCTATAGAAAGACCTTATTTTAATTTATTGGATAAATTCTCATTCACAGCAGTAGGAAAGTTTGAGGAAAGAGATGAATGGAAATTTCCAGGAGGCTTCTGATTAGAATCCTCTATAGAGTAACTTTTATCAGTAGAAAGACTAGTCAAGGTGATATAAGGTTTATTCAAATGTAACACCAACTCTTTTTTGCAAAGCTAAAAAGATTTCCAAGCTCAGGCTAACTTACAAGCTCCTAACTAACAAACGCGATTGCAACTACAAACTGATGGGTTTAGACTACAACTCTTAGCATACTCAATTCAGAACTCCCACTTCTATTTCGAAGCCACGCTAGCCAGCCTAATAGGATTAGCAATAACAATCATTTTTCGACTTCAATAATCCCTTCTCGCAATAGCCTAGTCCTCCTTCAGACGCTTCAACAGTTGAGCAATTTCATAATTAAAGGTCACTACGAGAAGGAGAGAAACCTGAGAGCTACAAATAGAAGTATTTGGCTTTAAAATCCCAACTGAAGAAGGAAAGATTAGAATTTAGCAATATCTCCAAATAACTTTTGACTGAAACTGAAGATATGAAGAGATAGAAAGAGTCTCTACAAGCCTAACTTAAGATAATTGAGGAAGATAATAAGAAACTGCAGTTCAAGCTCAAAAGTACAGAAAGTGATCGCCACAAGTACTTCATGCTCTATCAAAACCAGAAGATAGGCAGCTAAAGTCATACTCCTAGACTTTCCAAACTTAGCAGTAACCATGAAGCTGCTTAGTTTAAGCACAACTAAGCTTAAGTAAAGCTGAATTTGCTCCAGCTTAAAAGAGAACTTGACGATTTTAAGTCATCAGTTCAAGATCAAATGAAGAATTGGCATGAGTGGAATGAATTTGAATTCAAGACTTTGCTGCTGAAGCTAATAGGAGACGATTGTCGTGAATTAGGTAGATTGTAGAAATCTAAATGAAGAACGAATCGAGACTTGTTAATGAATAGGAAAAATAAGAGGAAGTCTGGGAGGAAATGAAAGTCAACTCCATCTTTGTGTTTAGAATGTTTTAGTAATTAATCTTGAATTAATTAATTTTAAGTCGAGGTGGCTGCACCTTTAATTAAAAAGTGGTCATTAAATTTTAGAGTTTGGAGCGGCTGGTGATTAATTAATAATTTGATAAATGTTTGGGTCGGTGGTTGTAATTAAAGAAATTTCGCTGACCGGTGCAGGGTACCTTACTACTACTACTACTACTACTACTACTACTACTACTACTACTACTACTACTACTACTACTACTACTACTACTACTACTACTATTTACTAATTACCACCCCACAGCGACTAAGCGAAAATAATTTGAACCTTGGATTAAGTTATTCTATTCACGCAATTCATTTCGATCGCTTCCTATAAGTAGCAATAGCGGCAGAAATTTTGATGTGATAGAGTGTGGAGAAATATCTACAGCTGACAGGCCAATGATGTTCACTCTAGGAATGAATCTCTCTGATGCAAGCCAGAAAAAGCCTTCAAAAAGGTACGAAAATCAACAAGATGAGTTAAACTCTTGATTAAATTGTAAATTTATAGAGCATGATCTTGATCTGAACTCTAATGTAGAACCTCTGAGAAAGGGAAATCAAAATGAGAAGTAGAAAGCATAGAGTTCCTTTAACTATCTTAAAAATGCGGTGCAAGAGTTGAAAATGAGAACAGAGGAAGAGTAAACTTTCCAAACTTTTGATGAAAGAAAGGCCTACAAGAATCAGACTTAGTTACTTCGAGACAGCAAGGAACTTAAGAAACTTGAGAAAGAATCCCTGAACAGATAGACTCAAAGAAAAGTCAGAAGGATGAATTCTTAGGCACCTCAGTCTGTGAGATCATCTAGAAACTACTCAGTTAACTTTGTTTTTAATCCTATCGTTGTTGTAATTATCTTAACACTGGGGACATTTTGGGAAATAGGCAGGGCTATAGGTAGACAGAGTACCAGTCAAGACCATCTGATACTCTTCTAAGGCAAGCTCAAGACTTAGACTTACTTCTTCATGAGACAGATATGTAAATTGATGAGGCTTCTAAACTTCATTCTATGAAATAACTTGAGTCTATTCTTTAAAGAGAAACTTAAGAAAAGCTCAAGCTTTAGAAGACTCTGGAAGAGTAGATAAAATCTTACAAGGCACTAGAGGATTAGCACAAAAGTCTTAAGTTCAAGTTTTTTTAGGCAATCAAGGATTCTGAGCTGTTTAGTCAAGAGTTAGATTTGTTGAGAAAGCAGATGGAATTCCCAGATGAGAAGTTTACCTTCTAAAGCAGCAAGAGGTAGGAAAAACTTGAGAGAGCAAAGAGGCTCTTGACCATTCAGAAAGAGATCAGCAATGGTGGCTTTCCTTTGCAGTAGAAATTTAAAAATACAATAATTATAGCTCTTTGACTTCATTCTCATTGCCATGAAAGAATCTGAGCAAGATTGTTTGATTAAGGATGTTGAAGGTGCTCTGAGTTTGAAAAAGGTAAGCTTTTTACTTTTTTTATAATTACCCTTTTAGTCTTATGAGAATTTCGAAAACTAGGAAAGTTTGGACTAACTACTTAGCAAGCAGATCGAAGTATAGAAAAGTTTCATACGAGACGAGATTCTCAATGACAAAAGCAAAGTGATTGAGGCTGAAAAGATTATTTTCTATGAGGTAATTATCTAGGGATTTGATTCATCTTTGTTTAGAAATCTCAGAAAGTATTTTTCGTATCCTTGAGTTTTGTGGCTATCTTTTTTGGTGCTCTAGTTCAAATTTATTCCTCTAAAGTTACATGCTGATGATTTTAATTATTTTTGAGTGAGAATTTGATATTTTAAAATCTTAATAAGATTAATTTGTTTTGAGATTAAATAGTTGATTAGTTTCTATATGTTGTTAAATCTGACTGATACATTTCCAAATGGAAAGAAAGTAATAATAGAATTGTAAGAAATGAACATTCTTCCTTTGAATAAAAACCAAATAGACTTTTAAAATGGAAGAGGCTATGGGAGTCAGGCCACTTCTAGCACACAATAAGTGCTCTAGGTCTAACGGGAAAGGTAAAGCCATTTTAAACAGGGAACTTTGCAATGGATGAATGAGCAGCAAGATTATCTCAAGTCTTCCTTGAGGGGAAATGAACAAGAAGAATTGTGTTATAAATGTTGTATCTATTGATTGATAAATGAAGCAGAATAACTCTAAGAGGTAGAAACTTTCCGATATGATGAGCACGAGTTTATTCTCAGCACGTTTGAAAATAACACCTAATTAAACACTCTTAAGAATTAGCTTACTCCTCAGTCATACCAAAATAATCATGAGTATAAAGATAACAGCTAATTTCAAAATTCCCCAGATGGAGCACAACCTTAAATTCTTCACACACAGGGTAATAACGATCTAGACAGCTCTAGAACGACTAACACAACTGCTGGCAGGGCACAAAGAAGATCTGAAAGCAGAAGAGCGAGATTAGTACAGGCTTAGAAGATTGAGAAGAAAATGTCTTACCTGTAGAAGGGAACCGATTTAGTTAGTTCAAAGTACACCCAATAGCTTAGAAGGGGCGAATAAGGGTCTCTTTAAGTTTTATAATTCAAGGACCAATAGTGTGGGCTGCTTCACTTCAGGAGATTGAAACGATGGGAGGGTAATAGCAAATCACTTTTGTTCAAATCGGGAATAATCAAAAAATTACTCTCACCAACAAGGCCAATCTCAAGACTCCAGAAAAGTAAAGCAGCAACTAAGGTTACAGCACCTAGGAGAAGCAGTTTTAATAATTCTTAATGCGATAGAGATTCATTTGTAGCTGAGCCAGCTCACAGCAGATAAGGGAGTGAGCAAGATTCTCCTAACTATGTGAGAAAGGTAAAATACTCCACAGTTAACACTTAGCCAAATGGAACTTAAACTCCGAGTAAGCTAAATCTGATTAAGCAATTTTACGATAAAGACTTCTAAGACTAACACTCTCGCTAATTGCCTTATACATCAACGATGAGTGATAAGAAGACACCTGGAAGGAACAATTCAGTTGCGGCTACTCCCACAAGAGCCTAAAAGCCTAGTGACGATTCAAGTGAAAGCAATAAATTTGTAATCATAAGTCCTCAGATCCAAAAGCCAGGCTCGTACAGGTCATAAAGTTAATAAAAGTCTAATCAAAAATCAGAATCTAGAGTTGATTCAAAGAAGAGCTCATACGAAAAGAAGAGACAAGAGTTTGAGTTTCCTTGCTCATAATTCTTCTCTAATGATGAAAACTTTGCGGAAGAAAAAAGATAGGAAAATTTTATTGTTAAAATCGATGTTGAACATGAAATTAATTTTTAAACTTATAAATAAATTTTAAGCTTGTCCTTTGAAGTTTGCGCTATCTCTAAAAGCGGCTTTTTCATCCTTTTGATAAAATTAAGTTTTTAAAAGATATAGAAGCAAGGAGGGAAAATTAAAACATAGAAATTAAAATGTATGAGGCAATTTTAGTAGTTAAATAAATGGTGCAACAACTAAAATTGATCAGAGTTTAACTCAAAATTAATGATAAAGGTTCAACCTATTTTAAATTATAATTTTATTCTTTAAAATTTTTTATAATAGTCGCTATATTTCTAAATGTGTATGACTCCAATAAAAATGATGCTAGCGCATTGAAGAATAATGGAATAAGCTCCTCCTATCTTCGAATTGTAAATTTAACTTCACCCCATAATAAAAATCAAGAATCATCTAATAAGTGCAGTCCATATTCTCCCACAGCTAAAAATAAAGTTGATAACTAAAATTAATCTGTTGTTGAAGGTTAGAGCGAATACTTAACTCCAAAGTCAAAGAAGCCCCCTCTTCATAAACCTTTTATGCACTAATCTGTTATCGTTAAGAATTTATTTAAAAAGATTAGTATCTAAAATTTATAAAAGATTCTCTCATATTTATCACAACATACTTTTTGAAGTATTTAAAGTTTTTTGTTTTCAGAATTTATTGATTAAAATGCATTTATCAATAACCTGTAAGGTCAGAGAGACTAAGATCCAAAGTCATCTCTCCTGCTAAATATTACAAAGCACATCCCAGCTCAAGATAAATCCAAATCAATCGCAGTCTCAGCCTAAAATTCAATGATAACAACTACTAAATTAATTGACTCCAGCAGATTTTGAATTTTCCTTATCAATTATTTTTGCTAGACAGAACACAGAAGTTGAGAGAGAAGAGGAATTCAGATATGAAATACTGGACGTGCAAGTGTACGTGGTAAATGGCAAGAAAAAGAAGAAAACTAAGAAGAGAAAAATAAGACTAAGAGGGGATGACAACTCAGGCGCATATGAGGCTTCAACCCGTCAGTCTGAATACGACTTGTACAGTGAATTCAAGGATGAGCAATAGTTGATAAGTGAGTCTTTTAGACAAGAATGCCACAGAGATAATTACCAGGAAAACTCCCACCACAAAAACAATAATTCATAATAGAGGAATCAAAATACTGAAATTAAGTCGACTTCCTTTGTATAATAAACTCCAACATCTAAGACAAGCCAGAAACTCGTACTACTTAGAAATCATTAAATAAAGAGAGTGGAGGAAAGATCAGTAAATCTCAATTCTGATAATTAAGCCAAGCAAGTGTAGGCTAATAATGTTTTTACTTCTTCTCAATAACACACAGACAAGTTATTAATCATTTTAGCATAAGTATTATAAAGCCCCAAGACCCGCCAGTAGTTTCCTTAAAGAAGAAGCAGAGGAGAAGCAGTAGGTTTTTAGAATCCACTGAGCTCCAAAGTCATAGAGAATAAGCAGTAGAATCAGTTATTGAAGCAAGAAATCAATAGATTAAAATCATAAATAATGACAGAGTTGAAAAGAAGGAGAAGCTAAATCAACTCATCAAGTTTTAGCAGCAAGAGTTCAAGGCAGATGAAATTATTAATGACAAGAAGATAATTGACTTAAATCTAACGAGCTAAAGAAGCGAGAGTAAAGATGTCAGCACAGAGATTCCTCTCAAGAAAGTAGATAAAAATCTTAAGCCTCCTATTAAAGAGAAGGACAAAAAACCAAAGAGAGAGCATAACATTAAAAGATAATTTTTTTTAGTTTAAGATAAGTGAAGGAAGAAATATAAAAAAGTGATAACATAACTTCAAATGAAGTTCGAGGTCCCAGGTCACTTTCAGTTTAGGCTGATTAAAGGCCGCAATTGCGGTAGATGAATATGAATCACCAAATCAATATATAAATAACAAATAAAGAAAATAGAAATGAAGATCAAAACAAAGCCAGACAAAATATATAAGATGGAAAAAATCAGAATACGATTGGATAATTGAAAGTAAAATTGATGACTGATTAATCTTCAAACTTAATTATTCCAAATACCTAAGGAACTGAAGACAAAAATAGTGGCCAAGTTAAAAATCTTAAACTTCAATAAGATGAAAAATTAAAGAAGTAAAATGCCCTCATCTATAAATAGCTATGCAAATAAATGGGAGACTTTCCAATTCATAGACTTGTTTTCAAAAAAGATTTTGCCAGTCTTCTTCAATACTTTAAGTCTGGAGTATTTAACTAAGAGCTCGTAGATGAAAAAGATTCCAGGGGAAATACACCAATTTTATTAGCGGCCAAATTATCTCCAGAAAGTGACGACTATCTCAAGGCTGTGAACTTTTTCTTTGATAAAGGGGCGAATGGAAAGCTCAGAGATGGCTTTGGATGGTCTTTAATGGATGAAGCAATTAGCTAATAAAACACAAGATTATTGGCCATAGTTTTTGATCAGCTGAATAAGAGAAAGAAAGAGCGTTGGGAAAGGAGTAAAGTTAATATTTTCAAAAAGCTGTAACTGATTCCAGACTTTTACTTGGAGTTGCACTGGGAATGCTAGTCAAATTGGATTCCCTTTCTTAGCAAACTCGCTCCAAATGACACTTATCAGATCTGGAAAATAGGTTCATACTTGAGATTAGACTTTTCTTTGGTGAAATTTTCCAAGCTCTCTTAAAAGAGAAGACGCATGTCTATTCTGTTCCGAGATACTAGAGATGTTGATGATGAGCATAAGAACATAGATATCATGTTAGTAAATAGAGACAGACAAATTCTCGTAAACCCTCTTGAGGATCTGGACATGGATGAGAAGCTAGCAGTTTTAACTGATATCATTAACTCACATTTAATATGTTCATTCCTATTCCGCTTTATTAGTTTAGCTTAACTCAGATCCTACTCAGAACGAGCTGAATATAGCCGAATAAGAATGGAAGGAGTGCACTAATTACAAGGGAGATATAATTCAAGAGGTGATAAACGATTACAAATGTAGCAAGTACAAAGTCTCAGTCAAAGCGCAAATGCAATAGAGAAAGAAGATCAATAAAAAATTTGACTACAGCTATGATGAATACTTCTCAAACGAGTAGCCACATGAGGAGGAAAAATAAAAAGTTACTAAAGTTGCCAAAGACGTTAAAAAGCATATAGAGAGCTACTTATGGCTGTCTTAAGAGTTTCCTCTCAAGATTTAAAGCTTCCTTACAGTGCTTAAAACTTTATCTCTAGGTGGAAATGCTGGAATGTCAAAGATCAAGGACTTTATGAAAAATGATAATTTAAAGCAAACCATAATGTAGAACGGATTTCCAGTGAAGATTCAAATTCCCATTTAACTTAGCATCAAAGCTAACGTCACTTTCAACAAGCTTTGTCATTTAAGAAATGTTTTTTAAGTTTAGATACTTGGAGAATACACCATAAGCAATCAAGGAGACTTTCAAGATTCCCGAGGATTGCAAATACATAAATAGAAAGGAGGGAATGAAAACTCTCGAAAATAAGAAAAAGAGGCTAGCCTTTGCAAATCTTGCGACATGAATCTAAAATTTTTATCTATTTTAAAAGTTTCAAATTTTAGTCTTAATTATAAATTTCCTATTCCAATAATAACCCTCTTTATATTTCTTATTGGTCTAAGAACTTCAGGCTACATTTCTGATTTAGTTGTCCCAGGCCTGTTTTGATTTATTATATTTTAATTATCTCTGGCTGCTTCTCAATATCATATACAAAGTTTTACTTATTTCTAACTGTTTGCTTTGACAAAATTGACATCTTTCTAGAGCCAGCCTAAAGAAGATTTATTTAAACAGAACAATAGTTACCACAGATTAAGCTCTACTAGTCATTGACCCTAGGAAATTAGATTAATTGCTCATCCTTCTAGAATCTTTATCATGTATACAAATATTATAAATTTAAGCTCATTGTATAATAAAGTATCTCCCTTTTAATGTTTAAAAATGGGCTTTCATTCGATTCTATTAAAATGAGAATAAAAGTATCCTTACTATCAGTTAACTAGTTAGATTAAAACTTCTGATCGTTAAGTTGTCTTCTTTGCATACCTTAACTTTTTGGAAATATAGGATCTAGATTGACCTTGGTAGGGGTACTCTATCCTATGGTCTCTGATTCTTGACTGTCAATTATTTCTAAGCCATAAATTGAGGGCCTTCCATTGTGCCTATTATTTACTTTACTCTATCCCAAAAGCAGGATTTAAGGCTCAGAAGATATGCTTTGTGCATTCCCCTTACTGGACGTTTCATTTGGATTTGTATATATGTATTGTGAATTAGATATTAGGATGACTTTGATTATCCGATGATTTGCCGCTATTAGGCCTTGAAGGATCCTTAAGTTTGATTTGCATAAGTGGCTGGTATCCACTGTTAGAACCTCTTCTCAGGAGCTTTGATAGCAAAGACTAGGGTGCTTGATAAGCCTAGGGAAGCTGAAGCTAGTTTTAATCTTGCGATGGCTGCTATTCCAGACCACTTTGCTTCAATAAAAACTTCATTTGAAGTTGCTCACTGAATTTCTTCAAAGCATCAGATGCGTATTCTTAGGAATTATTCCTGTCCAAGACTCTTATAGGGGCAGGAGTTATAGGTGCTGTTTAGGCTTATATAGGTACTTAATGAGAAAGAGAAAATTAATTCAGAAATCAAATATACTGAGCTCGCTTATTGTAAATTAGGTTGAGCGGCTGGAATATTAGCTGGAGTGGCTAAGATTCCTCTTTTCTTTAGAAAACTGAGAAGGCCTCCTAGAGTAGGTGGCGCTGCTGATTATGTAGTGTTTGATTCTGAATTCTACTAAACAGCAGTTATTGAAAGTGCTTAATTTATTTCAAGAGTAAATAAGTTTAGTTAGTGGTAAGATTCAAGAGCTCTTTTTCTTTAGATTAAAAGTTATACTTGTAAAATTCTCCCTTCTCATATATAGTGAGCCAGGAGTTTTCTCTCATGTATTTTTCAAGTTCTTCAGAGCCCCTAACCTCCCTTTAAATTGCTTCTACTCGTTTCTTTCTCTATTCTTTAACTAGCTGCTTGAAGAAAAAGTTTTTAATCTATTCTAGAGGGATGTCGTTCTGTGTTTTTTATCCCTTATAGTCAGCCTAATTTGGATTAGGGTGCACCAAATATTCTTGGGCTATCCACAGTAAATCAGTTTCCCTTTGAGCAAGGACTTTTATGCCAAGCTTAGAAATATTTATAATAGTAATAAATTAGTTATTTGATTTAACTTTTAGGATGTAAATAGAATAGAGTCGATATTTAGTGATTAAGTGAATTTAGTGCAGAGTTTAAGCTAAACCAATTAAAGTTTTATTTTTCTTCCTAAAATTGTCCATTAAGTTTACTCTTTCGTACAAGACAGCTCACCTAATGTTTGTACGAAGTAGTTGTATAGGAATCTGCTGAATCCCTCTAGTTTCTCTATATTAATTTCATTTTCCTCATCGTCATCGAACACTTTTATCTTTTTAACATATCAATAAAATAAAAAACTGCTGCTTATTTTATAGTATAAATTATAAATCTTGTTCATGAACGTATAAAACTCGACATCTTCGATGAGAATCTCCAGTTCTGTTGGCTAATTCTTATCAAATTAGCTGTAAGACATCTTCGAAATAGAATTCTCCTGCTATGATATTCTGTTCAACTCTCTTATTTATGAAATATGCTCTGTACTTTTCCTCTTATCATGAAATATAAAAGTGAATTTAATCAATTTATGCAATATGTTGGACTTTCTTTTTTCATCTGAGGTTATTTTCTAAGGACTTGAGCCTCCAAAATAAGATATAAAACTTTCATGTATAAAATTGAACATATCTATTTTGCTCTCGTTTCTACTATCCATTTCTTCGTCTACTCTTTCTAATTAGCTTATCATGAAATTCTTCCTCTTCTTTTGAATCTCTACCATAGTGCCTGAGTTTGACCTATGCAGACCTTCATTAGCGTCTGGATCGTTATCTAGAATAAATTGAGAAATCCCTTTTCTCCCAGATGTATTCAGGTCTCGCATTGAGCCATGTCTTTACTTTGCAAGGATGCTATTCATAAATAGACAGTAATTATTTGCGCTAAAATAATAAAAACTTGTGAAAATAACATTCTTGGATTACAATTCTAAATCTTCGAAAAGTATTTAAGTGGAGATTCTACTGAGCGGCTATTGATTTCTGTCCTTTTCTGTTACTGGACTAATTTAACTAGATAGCTAAAGTTGAACTTGATATGGAGATCGGACTTCGTCAGCCCTTCTAGTACTCTACCTAGAGCTTATATTCAAACCGATAGAAGATCTTCTCTTTAGTGATGACTCTTTAATTGATTTTAAATCAGAGGCTTCTCTCGAATGAGAGAGAATGGAATTTCTCATGTGATCGGAGGAGTCTTGAATATACGCACTCAATTCAGATTTCTATCGAAGTAACAAGGCGGTCTCAATTATTTTATAGCTAAGCTAAAAATTTGAATAAATTCTTAGAGAAAATACAAATCAATCAATAATCTCTTCGAATTCATCATAGAAATGATTGTCACTGAATCTCTTGTCAGCAAAAGCAAACTTTGAAGAATGTTTGCTAACCTCTCGATGCCTTTTTAACTCTTCTTCCATCTCCTTCTCAATAAATTAAAAAGGGGTCTCTATTCTTTCCAATTCGAGGGCATAAGCTGAATCCTCCAGTCTAGAATTAGCCTCCTCTATTTTTGAAAAGAACGAGAATGAAGACTCGTTACCCATTGATTACTCAGAGCTGCTGTTTTGTTCCTCTTGCTCTCTTAATATTTCACTTATGAAGTCTATATCTTCTTGACCTTTCGCAGAATCAGTGGCCCCATTATTTGAGTATGAAGAGGGATCTCACTTTCAAAAATATTACCATGATTTATCACAATAAAAATTAATCTTAAGAGTTAACTCTGAGCTACATCATCTTGAGTTTGATTATCTTCTTTTTGAGATTATCCTGAGTCTTTGAGATATTCTATTGCTGCAAGATGATTCTTCTGTATCTTTTAATAAAGAAATTAGACTCACTTATCATCCTTAACTTATTTTGGATCATCTTGTTTTCAAGTCTCTTTCTTCGTGCTTCTATGGTTTCATCTTATGAGAGAATATCATGCTCGCTTGGCTCCCTAAGCTATCAAAGCCCACTAAATGCTGATCTAACTCCTCTTATCCCATCACCTATTATTCTTCCTAGTAAAAATTCTATAGATATTCTAGTTAACAACTTCATCTTAGTCTCCATTTATAAGAAATTCAGGATCCTCTACTATGGTTTATATTTGATCATTTTGATTTCCTTAGCCTGGCTTGTATGTGAAACTATCATCAGCTGGCTCATCTTCATCCTCTCTATTTTCCTCATCTACCTGCGACAATGAGTCTTCTTAATAAATTTAGAACAAAAAATTATCAAAACTTATAACCTTCTTCAGATTCATCGTCCATTGAAGCAAAGTTCTTCTATTTGTCGAAAGTAGTGTCTTCTAAAGACTAATTATCTAAATCGTCATCATCTTCTAAGTCTGAAACATCATCAAGACCAAGCTATTCTTTAAGCTGCTTTTTGAGTTACTCTTACTTTTTACTTTGGTTGCTCTCGACTAGCTCCTTCTCAATTAGTTCAAGTTCTTGCAACTTATCTCTTGTGTCCTCATCTTAGATTGCCTTTGTAATGAGCAGTCGAAGCTTCTTCCTGATTCTAAGATCACTGACTCCTATTACAGCTTTGGTCTTCTTGATTCTTTCAAGGATATCATATTTAACATTGTGTATATAAATGAATAGGAGATTTGCATATCATCTTCTTTGGCCTTAATTTTTTGCTGATCATTCATAATTGGTATGTTATTCTGCATGATCTTACCTCCAAATGCCTTGCTAATTCTATTTAGAACGTTGATCTTCCTCACCATCCTATCCATCGTTTGCTTTCTCTAATTAGATTTCTCTCTAATCATAAATCTACTAACTATTATTGCATAGTATAGTCCATATATAATCAAGTTGAGGTCTTCGTCTATTTTTTGCTAGATTTCCTCTCTTTGCAAGAAAAATTCATCTGAAAGCTCATAAGGCCAGGAGAACATCCACTGAATCAGCTGCTCCTTTGTTACCTAGTTTTCTAAGTCAAGTTCCTTAATCACTCTAATAAAATATCATTTGTGATTTTAAGATTCTCTATCTAAGAATCCCCTCTCCTGAATCAATTTCCTAATTTTAATGTCCTAATCTTCCTCTTCTGATTCACTGCTCTCTTCAAAATTATCCTCTGCTGCCACAGATTGCAAAATTAGTCTGTCAACATATGCAGACGAGTATTGCTTAAAAATAGATATCTATATATCAACTTGCTTAAGTTTGAGATAGTTTTCCACTTTCTTGAGTGCCTTAATTTAAGCATTAGTCACTACATACTACTCAACAGCAGTGTTGGTAACTTTAATCTCTTCTATCAATTTCCTCAAATCTCTGAGAAAAGGATAAACCGTGGAGATCTCCTTGCTGTGCTTTTCAATCCAATAGTAAGGACCTTCAATAGTTTGTCTGAAGATCCAGACTTTCGGAACTTCAATAGGAACAACTAGAATCTTATCTTTGTCTACTTCAATTTGCTACTGATAGACTAAATCTGCCTACTCTTGCTCGAGGTATTTTTGAGAGAGAAATTCATAGAGCGTCTTATAGAGGTAGGTATCTCTTTGAACTGAGAGTCTACACTGTTCTGCTAGTGCCCTGATTTCAGAGTCAGTTAATCCTAAAACACAATCAGGAATTTTGCTATAAAAATGTATTTAACTTACTCTTTTCATGAATCTTAAGTGAGAATTGCGTTTTAAATACTGATGCAAAGGCTTCCATTTGCTTAGCAAGCTTTTCCTAATCATATTAAAAGACTTCGTCCATAGGTTTATTTTCAGTGTTTAGAGTTTCTGTTGCAAAATCACACAGATCCTTGCCGTTGCATTTATAGATTCTACAAAGATTATCCATGAATTTTAACTCCTAAGTCGCTAAGGAGACTTTATTCCTCGCTGATGCTCTTCTTGTGTTGTTTTTATTAGCTCCCGATTACTTTGGAGGAAAGAGAGAATTTACTCCGAAATTAGCGTTCACTTTGTCTATCCTCCGCTTGTTAATGAGTTTAATGATGAAGAGAGTGCTAGGATGAAAGTTGAATTAGGAATTATTCTCCAAGTCGATGTAAACTATGTTGAAAGCCTCTCCTAATAACTCAAATGACTCATTCACCTTATCGTTTTGCAATTTCTTCCAAAAAGGTGGAATCGGAAGGCAATTTATCATTCTGGGAATCCAAAGCAGGTCCACCTCAGTTCTCAAATCCAAATTAAATCTTAAACCCAGTTTCACCAAATCTTCAGGAGTTATATTAAAAATTTAAGCTTTGAAATTGAGTTATTTGCAAGAACTTAATGGCTTTTAAGGAATCTAGGAGGGTCTTTGATATCAAGTCCGACTAGTTTTTCATAGAAATTTAAAGCTCTACCTAAGCTCTAGATTTCTGCCATTTTTTAGAAGTGGTCTGAGGATCCTTGATTTAGCACTTGCATCATGCTTTTAAAATCCTCTATTTCTTTCTTGCCATAAACCTTACTCTCTATTATTTACTGATCACAATTTTAGAGATTGATAATAAGTATTTCAAGCATAATTAATTTAAAGAGCTAAAAATCCTCTGGTTTCTTGACTAGAAAAGTGGCTCTTCGGCTTCTCATAGCTTGCTATTATTTCGCAAGTTTCTCTGCTTAGCTGTTGATTTCTAAATCCTCTTTAATCTAGGATTTAAACTTTCTCCTATTTTTGACTATCTTATTAAACAGCTTTAATTGAATAAAGACATGAAAATTTAATAGAATAAATAAGCTTCCTGTAATGATTCAAGAAAGGATGCTTTGTAGTAGTGATGTTCAATTGCTCGTTGTGATAATAGGCTTCTCCCATTAGCGAGTTTTCCTTAACCCATCCGATTGGAAGTTCTTGAGTTAGAATCCTTTTTAAAAACCAGAAGTACTGTACATCATCGTTCTCCAAGTCATATCCGATTCCATTTGCGATACTCATCACTTCCTAAAATGAAAATCTTAAAAATCTACTTAAACTTACAGGCATAGGGATTGAGACATTTTTATACTTGACCTTTGCGAGTGCTTGCTGACTTCCTTGGCTTGGCACTTTAAGTTTCGTCATAAAACGCAACACCTCATACGTTCTATTTCTAAGTGGCACTCTCTGATGCTTGAGTGTACTCTTGTTAGGATCAGCCAAGTTGAACTTAGCCACAGAGTTCTTTTTTACTGGGACAGAGGATTTGGAAATGTCTGTTGAGTTTTGCTGAAACTAATGCTGCTACTGCATGGACATAGAATTCTAAGGAATCTATGAATTCGAAGACTGCCGATTGTACATTGGCCTCATTATATCCCGATATAAGTATTCTTAAATTTAAAAAAGAAGCAGAGTAAACTGCTTCTTAATAGAATTAGTCTACTCACCAAACTGAATACTTTAATCACAATGCTTAAAATTTTGGAAAATGTGCGGATTATGAAATTAATAAGTGAAATGAAACCACCTATAGGGAAACTTAACAGTTTAAAGTTTGCAAGAGATAGTCCTCCTCCAAAGAATGTTCTTAACTCCACACAATAAAACTAATAGCCTCCTTTGCTAGACTTTTCTGGCCAAAAGTCAAATGAAAACTTCTCTAGAACAACTTCTGCCTTTGCTTTGAGAGATAAATCTCCAGCTAACTTGCTTAGTATTGACAAGAGAACTTTTTTTTATAATGAAATAGTTGTATGTTTTAATAGATCTCAATCTACGAATCAACAGATAAATGAGAGAGTATTTTCTTAGTAGAACCAAGGAAATCTTACAACCAAGAATTAGATGCCTATTTTAAACTTTTTAACTAGTAGATAAACGATTCCTAAGCTTCTAATTTGCCTCCAATCTCACAGCAAGAATCTCTTTCAACCAAGAATCATAACAAGAGACTAAGCCAAACTTTTACGAATATGAATGAACAGCTTAGAAATATTGGGTTGATGAATAACTACAGCAGCAATGAAATAAATCAGCTGAGTTATTCTTAATAGTTTGAAGTTTCTGGTTAGTAGACATTGGGAGGTTCTAATACTTAAGGCATGAAGAAAGTTCCGCTGGGAACAATTAAGAGCCACAGCTAAAGCAGAGATAGTTTCGTTTAGGCTGAGTCATAGCACAGTCGTTCGTAGCATAGAAGATAAAGCACGGGGTAGGGAGGAGACATGACAGGAAAGAGTCAATATGGTGTCAATGGAATAGTCATATAAAATTTGGATCAGACGATTAAAGAGTTTAGAAATACTACAATCTAATATCATTTATTCATAGATTTATTAAACGAATTAAATTAATTTTTGGCTTTGTTAAATTAAAACTAGACTAGTTGTGAATAGAGAAAGATATGAATGATATTTAAATAACCTAAATGCAATATATCTTAAATTTTCAACTTTCCTAAGCTTGAGCTATTTAATTTAGTGCATAATAGAATTAATTTCCGCGGCAAAAGGAAATTATATTCTGTTAAATTATGGAATGAATAGTAATGTACCTTAAATATTTCATAAATCTACTTTTACTCACAAATTAATTTATTAGATTATCCAATAAAATTCTATTTATATTAAATTTTGTATCATAAGTAAGAGTTTGCTGTATAATCATTTGTAGAGCCTTGAAAAGGCAAAAGATAGAAGAGTTAGAAAAGCAGAAGTTAAGATTAGGAGTCATCAGAGAAAGAGAAAAAGCTAAGGTGAAAGTGGATAGAGTTGAGATGGACATGTTCAAGATGAAAAAGATCAATTTAAACCACTTTTATAAAATTTAATGCTCTTTATTCAATGAAGTTCTTATAGCAGCAAATGATATGAAGGAGAGGATTATCTCTAATTTAAAATAAGAGGTCATAGAGAAGCAAGTTACAGTTGAAGATTTACAAAAGAAATATGACTCAGTCCAAAATTAAATATCCTCCTCTTTCATGTAATTAAAAATGAGCTAGAATTCTACAAGCAGTCGATGGGATCATACTATTTCAGCATTTATAAATTTAAAGCATATTTAAAAAGAAGTACAAGGAGTACAGAGCAAAGCAGACACAAAACTTGAAGAGGAAAGTTGAGGTCATGAGGAATTTAGACTTCAACATTATGTTTGAGAAAATATTCCCACAGTCAAGTAAGAAAAAATGCTTATTCCAATAACTGTACTGTAGTGACCACAAGTCAAAATATGTCAATGACCGCGCCAAATGAAAATTAAGATCAGGAGAATATGTAAGATGCGGAAAACACTGTTGACTAAAGTCCCCCAAGAAAATTTGAGCAGATCGAACATCAATTCTCGCAAAATTATTAAGAGAATCTGGGACTCAATCAAGATATTTAAGATTAAGGTCTTTATATATTGGAGATGGATAATAAGAAAATGAGGATGAAGACGACCCTTTGGCTATTTAGAATGATAGATTTCTCAAAAAATCTACTTTCTTGAGAAAAGAAACTCCTGCTGATCTTCTTTCTGTGAAAGCTCAGCACAAGAAATAGCTTCTTGAGACTTCACTGCCTAAAAATAAGCTAAATACTCTCTCAAATTTCAAAATAGGACTCTCAAAGGTAGGAAGTTTAAGTCCTTCTCGTGGTGATGGAGATCAATCTAAGCTATTTTTCTATTTAATAAATAATGAAATCTACCTCACATAACGTTGTGAGACACGCTTCTATCATATCAGTGAAAAATTAGACTAAGGTAAAGAACAGTGCAAGATCTACTCGATCAAATAAACTTGGAGTTTCATGTGATAAAGGCAATATAATATTGATATCAAAAGAGCAACTAAAATCATATCTAAATCAAAAGAAGTTCAATTAGGATGATAAGCTTGCCTCAATTTTAAGCTACTTCAACGAGTTGAAATATGCTCTATACATCCTCATAAATTTGAGAGATATAAATTCCTATATTCATCAGCTTACTTACTGCAAGACTATTGAAGAATGGAAGCTTTCTCTAGAATTGAATTTGCATAAATACACTGACTGCTAGTAAACTTTCATTTTTCAAGTAAAGAATCAATACAAGAAAAGCATAAATGACCTGCAATTTGAGGGAGAGACTCAATTTTAGAAGAAATTTGTGATTCCTTTTAGTTGCTCAGGTCTAATTAAGAGAGCAATAAAGCAGTAAGAATACGTTACAGAGTCATTCATCGACTCCACTTCTTAGTTCTACGTAATGATGAAAGATAGAGCAAACTGCTCGGTAAAAAATGCAACTGCCATCCCGATATATGTGAAAGATGAATTCGAAGGAAACTAAGAAACCTACTGATTTGCCAGCATATGTTGTCTTGCTTTGTAACAAGAGACATATTGATTCTTTTACTCAAAACACTGCTGATGAAATCAAGATAGCTTTAAAATTTGACCTTATAAATTGTAAATAGCCTAGGTAGCCACTGATTATTTTGGCAGTGTTGTGAAGTTTTATTAAAAGCTGGATCATTTCAACTACTTAGAACTGAAATACAGAGACATGATTAAGTTTTAGCTTGAGATGAATTAAATATCGACTTAAGCTGCACTAATAGACTACTTCTGTACGAAGTCCTTGCCAGAACTATTTCCGATCTACATGAATGACTTCGTAGTTTATATAGTACTCAACAATAATGCAGAAGCTCAAACCGATAAGTTAGAGGAGTTTAGGATAATGAGAGTGAACAATTTCGATCTTTGCTAAAGGGAGGGTAAATTCAAGGGGTTTGAGCTATTTTCATAAATTAGCGAGGCAAAGAGAAAAGACTTGCAATTTTAGCCAGACGGGTTAATAGGAGAAGCTCTGATTAGGTAGCAAGACTTTGTATTCACTTCTACAACTCAGGTCTCCAAACTGAATACACAGATAGACTTAGATGCCATCAAAGATTTTGTAATTTGCACTAAGTGCATCAAAGCCAAGCCATCTACACTCATCACTAACAAATATGGGTCTATAAAAAAAACAGTTTTAAAATAAAAATATGTAACTATTACTAATCTTCTAAAAGTTAAATGTTTTAGACCTTACATTAGATTTTTAGAGAAGTTCAATATGGGTTATTTTTAAGTTAGCCCTATTTATTTATGGATTGGATTAAACCATATTTTTAAGAAAATTGTGTGTAGTTGTGTTTTATTAAATATGGCTCTAACTTGGACATTGAGAATTATGTAAGTGTAAAGAATCATGCCTACAAGGACTCGCTGCTTTCTAATTAATCTGACCTCCCAAACGTACTTCAAGTAAATACAGGTACTCTTGCAAATAAGGTTTCCTAATTTTAGAGACGCTAAGGCCAAGGTCTTAAGGAGCTCAAAAGCGAAGTGGTTGCACTTCTGCAATATAGAGTTAGTGACTCTAATTATAAGAAATTCAAAGAAAAGTAGATTAATAGGGAGCTTTTGGAAGGTATTTGTAACTATTTCGCAATCAGATTTGTTTAATTATCATTTTGAAATACATTCATTCGAAGTTTAAATACCGATAAATATTTCTTTAATTTTTAAAATGCAAATAATAAATAGCTAAGTAAACTATAATAAGCTTATATTTTTAGTGAACTAAATCATTAATTTTTTAAAATAATAAATAACTATTAGCGTACATTTTTAAGCTAAATTATAATGGCTATTAGAAGTAAATAATACTCACAATAAATTGATAATGTGCTTTATTAATGCAAATAATAGAACAATAATTGCTTATATTCACTGCTGATATATAAACATCTTGATTTATATCTATAATGAATATAGAAAATGAATCTTGAAATACATTTAGTTTAGAAAAATAGTTGCTTTATATAATCATTAAAGATGCAAAGGAAAGGTGGCTCAAATAAGGTTTAATCCCAACAAAACTCAAACTAATAGCAGTAGCTATATTTTATAAATTAAATAGCTTTTATCACCAGAAGGAGCCTCTTTAAAAGACTTGTGCGAAAAGTCAAATAAGTGCTTTAACGAAAAGTGCAAGAATTGTTTAAATATGAAATATTTAAAGAAGTACCACGCAGAATGGGCTAGAGATTGTTGCATTCAGTTTGTTTTAGGAAAATGTAAGAGATGCGAACTAAGTCACTACACATGGCCTCAGCTTGTTCAGTATGCACAAGAAAATCCAAATACTCAAATTGACGGATACTCTAAGAAGAGTTTTACACCCATCAATAATCATCAAAATCGTGTGTCTTATTTTAAATAAGCCCTCTTAATAGGTTTAGCCACAATCTGCTGAGCCTATCAGTACTCGAACAGTATCTAATCTTTCAGATCATATGCATTTTTAATTTAAAACTAAGATATGTAGTCTGCTGCAGAAATATCTACCACTCAAAGCACTCGCAAAGTTATTTAAAAGCAGCCGAGCCCTGATGAAATCATAGATGGCTATGATTTAAAATGTTTATTTTGAACAATCATTTCATTATAATGAGTAAACTCTTGGAAAGAAAAAATACTTCGGAGGGCCTAGATTAAACGAACAAGATAAACAAGCTTTCAAAGTGCTTTGCATGTACGAGGAGAGGATGCTTATGAATCTCGGACCGCTAGGATTGTGGTTCAAGCTCATGATAGACCACAATCAGGAAGTAAAAATTAATTGCTCAATCTGCGGCAAATAAACTTTATCTTTAATTTCGAAATTTATTTTATCTCTTATAAATATTTTAGGTTGTCAAGTCGCTATTAGATGGGGACATTTCAGATAGTCAGTAGGATGGTTTGGACTTTTGCAACAGTGACTGCTCTTTCCTGTATAAAGACATAAAAGAGTTTGATATAATATTGAAAAGCTAGGAATATATCTCTGGAATGACCTTCGGCAGTAAGGATGAGAAGGCTTTAAATTCTCTGCAAATCATTATAATTTCATCCTATATAGAGTAAGTTATTTATATTCAAAAGGCAGTAAAATTCATAAAAGAATCCAGCTTCGTCAACATTATCATTATATATTTAGAATAAGTTTTGTTTAACTTGAAGAGCTATATTATAAAGCATGAGAATGCTTTCATATTATAAACTGCTCCCTGCATCGTCTGCTCCAAGCCTTTTAAAGTATAATTTATGTTTTTAAATATAGAGCCATCCAAGTTTACTAATGCTGAGAATAAACAGTTTGGGGTTAAAAACGATGTGTCGATTTGCGTTAGCTGTTACTATTGCACAATAACGAATTTATTAAGTCATTTCCATATAATTTAACGCATTTAATAGAGGGATGGATTAGATGAAGCTTTTAATCAGAATAGGAAGCTCGAAAAGAAACAGTATTTCTTTGGAGTGGATTCAGATAATCTCAAAAGGGATCAGGGTCTCTATTCACCAAATTTTAACTGTAATAATTAATGTATCTACTATTTAATTATATTACAAGTACCTTTCGCAAAGGGAGTTTCTGAAGACATACATGGACTTAGAGTTCTTAGAGGATTGGTTTTAAAGGATGAGCGAAGAGGTAGAAGACTTGATAGTGAATTATATTTTTAAGCAGAAGTCATTTATTATTGAATTGCTCAGCCTGCAATAAAGAAATGAAGAACACTCAAAATCGTCAACTCGTACTAGACGGTAAGAAATACTACAGTTGCTCTGGGGAGCACATTTTTCAGATCAAAATGAAACATATTTAACTTGGTTATTTTGATAATTTTTTTAAGTAATTATTTTTAAATTAATGGGAGGATAAAACTGAAAAGTAATTTGTATGCAAGAAAAGATTAATTTTATTTATTCTTCTTATTAAATTAGAAATTAATGAAGCCTTTTATAAAATGATTGAGATATTTTAAACATAAGAAGCTGATGCAGCAGGAAAGAATAAAAGACAGAGTGAATTAAGATAAACAAAGCGTCCAATAGGCCAAAGATAAAATAGAGGATCTCAATACAGATTTGAATATTCAAATTTAATGCAACTCTCATTTAAGATATGAATGACGATTGTGAAATATATAGCTAAAATAGTTTTAATGAGTGAAGATTAAATAACAACAGAGAATACATTTATTCTTAATTAGGAATACCTCTAGAACAGGGAGGACTTAGTCTGTCATCAAAAGAAAATTAAAATGCTAGCTAAATAATTCCAACACGCTCCCATGGGTTATATTGAAGAAGCATTGATTGCCTCTGACTTTGACTTGATTGACGCTAAAGATTATCTAGAAAGACTTATGCCAAAGAGTAATAAAGCACAAGATGAAAGCAAATAGTAAAACTAACCTCAATAGGATCTTAGATACGATTACATGAGAATAAGATACAGCAGAAGAATGAAGGACTTCGACACTGAAAATGACTCATCCTCAAAGAATTATAGCACGGATATTAATTTGTGACAAGACGCAAGGAATATCTAAAATTTTAGTTGTTGATTTTAACTCTAATTTTTTATTTAAAAACTTAACTTACTTTCTTTGTTTTCATATTGTCAGAGTTCGAATATCTGTGGAGGTAGTTTGAGTTAAAAAAATTGTATTATTTAGTAAAGTATAACTTTAATTTGACATGAAGCTGAGAAATCTTAAATTAATAATTCCATAAAAGTTACGTTGATTAGCTCAAAATGAAATTTAGAAATTAAGAAGAATGATTTAATGAAACTGCAGTTATAAAATGAATAGCTTAGATTAATGGAATATTTATTAATATAATCTTTCTGAATATTAATTTTATCATACCCATAATCTAATTCAAAAAGATAAGTTAGAAATATTTGAAGAGATAAATCTTTTTAATCAAGATAATTAATTTATTAATTCTCCTAACTTATTTTTATACTAACACTGAAATATATTAAGAGACATTTATTGCAATAAAAATATACATTAATCAGACTCATTTAAATATGTTGCCTAACTCTCACTTTACTACAAATTTTCAACCCATTTACCAATAGCAATAACAGTAATACTAATAAATCCCTCTTTAGTAAGCGATGCCTCTCCACTACCAGACTTAGAATAATTATCCAGCACCCCAACTCTTATCCCCTGAGGGTGCAAGTCCGATGGACTTGTGTCCAAATTTAGAATAATGCTAAAACCCATTCAATTGTTTAAAGTATCATCCTCTTTGGGCAGCAGGAGCTTGCTACTTTTATCTTTCGAGAGGGCAGTTTGATGATTGCCCCAGATTTAACCATAATTGGCTTCAGTTAGTCTAAAGAGCGGCTTCAAACGTAAGCAATCAAGTCGATCTCCTAAAATAGCAAAATTTTCAATAGCATCGCATCCACGTCTAGCAAGCGCAACACGCATTTATATAATTGCAAAATCAATAAACTTAATTACAAAGCTAGAAAATACAGTCACTCATCTTCAATCTTCAGAAAATAAGTTAGATCCATCAAAGATTAATTTTAATTTAAGTAAGAATTAATTAAAGCGAAGAGGAGACAAAATATCCAACTAAAGAAGAGATAGATTTATACTTCGAGGCTCAGAGGGAGCAAGCATTCTACCAACCGATAAGAAATCTATTAAGCCAGCAGCAAATTAAACCTTGGATACTCAAAATGTAAAGATTTTTAACAGATGAATCAAGATAGTGCACATAATGTGGAAATATATTAAAATAATTCTGAGTTTTAAGCTGAATTATGATGGAAAACATTTCTAGGTAGGATACTAATAAAAGTTAGCTTTTGACTCTGCACGATATAAATAAGAAGTGCTGAACTATTGCTCGCAGGATTGTCAGCACCGATTAGGAAAGCTTATGATGCTAGATAAATATTTATAATTTTAAATTGGAATTGAAAAATGAAGAAGTTCAAAGGATAGAGATAGGCCTGCAAGAACTATTAGAGTTCCGCCAGCACCTCATGTTCTTTTAGGAATGCTAAAACCCACAACTTTTCTTCACTGCTCTCAAGAATCTATAAGTCCTTATTAATAAAACTTATTTACATATTCATAGAAGTTTTATTTATATTATTTCAAAATAGAGCACTACTCAGCGAAAAATAATGCGATGGCTGCGGCAAACTAGTGCTCTTCACTGGTCTTTCAAACTAGCAATTATACGCATTATATAGATTCAGTTTTAAATAATTGGATCTGAGAGAAGATGCAGCTTTTTGTGAGCCTTGCTATCAAAGATGCATAGAGGAACTCAAAAGGTATAGCATGCTTCTCGGAAAAAGGTAAAGCTTCTTCGACATATCAGAAAGTATTTAAAGAGATGTGGCTATATATTGATGAATTATTTACAAGTAATTTAATTTTATATTATGCTTTTAATGAATACGAGGTTTTTAATGACTACGCAGAATGGTTGATTTTCACTAACTATGAAAACTTAAAGAGATGGAACTAGTGGATGAAGGAATAGGTTGGCTAGCCTAAGGCCAAGTTCTATTTATGATAAATTTTAATTTAGTAAAAGTGCGAGGGGTGCGATAAAATCTGGAGATGCAATCCTAAAGGCTGGTGCGTTTTTAATTAAATAAAGTTCTACTCCCCTTTTAATTATTATTTTTTAAATTTAAATTCTACGCTTGTTCTAACGATTGCAAGCGGTAAGTTCTCTCTAAATTATTTATCATATGGTCTATTATAAATTGAAACGACTTGCAATCATCGAGAAGATCTAGAACAAGCAAAAGGATAAATTTGCAAATGAAAACGATAATCAGTCTGATTTGAGATAGCTATTGTTTTTAATATTTTGATAGGAAGTAGTTTCCTTCTAAAATTAAAAATTTTCTTTTCCCTTCTAAACTTTTGTTGAATAACTAGGGGAAGAATAAAAACAGGAAGTTCTCAAACACCAAAGAAAAATAAAACTTATAGCTCAAGAATTGAGCATAGATAACTTCAGCTTAATTCTTAATACACTAAGAGAACAGGAATTCGACCTTTTGGATGCTACTGATTTTATTAAGAGCTATTTGAGCTAAGACATATAAATAAAAGATGAGTAAGCAATTAAGAATTCACAATACAACTATCTTTAAAAGAGATATGAGAAGAGACAAAAGGATTTTGAAGAATTTTGAAATCTTAGTTAATATTTTAATGAGCTCATTTTATAAAAGTTATATGCTTGAAAATGAAATAATCACTATATAATTACTTTGATAATAGATTAATAAAATAGTTGCATTAGATCAACTCCTAAATTGTTCTTCATTTATTATTCCTTTCGATTTTTTTGCTTTAGAAGTCTTAGATGTTTCAACTGCAGGTAGTTTACTTAGCAGATTGTAAATGCTCCTCGTCCTCTCTTATTGCTTTTTGTGATTTTTCAAATACTCTCTCTTCTCTTCTAGCTTTAAGAAAAAGTTTTCATTCATGTAGGAGGATCTTAGTAGAATGTTAAACCTACTTTGCTTCTAGTTCGGGCACCTAACCACAGGAGTTATGGATTACTTTGCAATATCTGTTAATTTGAAGTACTGCATAGTTGAATCAAAGCTCTTCTTATTGGATCTATGATTTGGAGTCTTGGCAAAGCTATTGAAGTCATCTATCTGTGTGAAGCGAGAAATGTTTCCACAAGATCCTATCAATATTTGAGAAGCATTCCTTCTTTGCCAGATCTTTTTAGTATACTATGCTGCTTCTACAAAAGACTTCTAAATCAAGTTATCTCCTTCCAAAGCAGTCAAGGCCCCAATATTTCTTCTCCTCCTAGCTATTAAGTCAATCCTAAATTCCTTGCCCTTATATACTGTGCTCGCCTAGCGAAGATCTTCAAATTTGACTGAAGCTCTATTTTGAATCTTGCTTATTCGTTTACCTGCAAGATTTGTGACTGTGTTGTTATCTTGTTCGAGCTCTAAATCATGAACTGACTACTTAGGGGATTTTCCATCTTAGACTAGGTCATCGGCAGACCTCCCTACTTGTTAGTAGGCAAGAGCGTAGTTTGCCTAAATCTTCGAAGGTCTTTCTAACAAGTTTTAAAATTTCACCCAAGAGTCCTTCTTCTTATATTTCATCGTTGGTCAAAAGCTGCTAGCGCTGCATCTCAATGAATTCGTTGTTTACTTAAATTTTTAGTCTCTTGGATAGCTCTAGGAAACTGCTCATACTCTTTGAAATCATTTTTAGTCATTATCTTGAACAAAGACCTAAAAGGTAATTTTATAACTTAGGATTCTGATCAATTATTGCAAGGGTTTAATAAAAAATATGAATCTATAAAATTTAATCAGAATTCAATAATTTTGTCTACACTTTTTATGAAGAGTGATGAATTCATATTCTAATTTCAGAAGTCCTGCTAAAAAATATCTGAATACTTCGAATATTTTTCCTTCATCATAAAATTGAAATAAGTTTTGGAGATTTTATATTACAATCTATGATTTCTAAAATACTTCTCGTAATTCAAGTTTTCGTAACCCAACTAAGATGAAATTTTGTTTTTTGTTTGCAAATTCTTGCTCAAAGTCTCTGGCTTCTATTTTATTAAATTTAATTAGATCACTTTTAGGATAAAGTTATGGTCCATTATTCTACAAATATAAGTCCTTTCATAATGAAAAATCATAAATAAAAAACTCCTTACTTTTTTTCCTTTTTAATCTTGTTAATCTCATTAAAGTTAGCCTTATCTCTGTCTATGAAAACTGCCTGTATAGCACAAAACCCTAAGAGGATATCATTCACAAGTGTTTCTATCAAAATTATAAAAACAATCGTTTGAGTTATGATATCTATAAAGTCCTGAGAGGATTAGGATATTACTAAAGGTTTATATTATTCTTGCTTCTTCTAAAGCTTCCGAACTAAGGGATTCAAAACCAAGCAATACGAGAAGAAAGTAAATGCATAAAAATTAAATATACTTTATAAATTTTAAAACACAATTTATTGAACTCGTTCTTGAAAACTACCAAAGCTTAATCCATGTTTTTAAGCTTTGCTATGTATTTGGCTTGTGTTTTATTGAAGACTGGGTTGATTCTTTCCATCACACATGGGTAGAATCTAATTTTGAGAAATCTATCGAATGCATCTTCACTTTGGTATTCACAGCTTTCAAAATAAGTGTGAAGAGATTGATATGCTGTTTTCACATCTAGAAATGCGAACAGTTGGCAGTTATACTGCACCTCAAATGATCTTATATACTTCTTCAGCTCATATGCAACTGGATTCTTTACTACATCTGGCTCCTTCCCCAAAGTTCTTTGTCATATCTAATCCGAGAATTGATGTTACAGTATTTCCGAGAATAACTCCATCCACACAGGCCATCGGAACTATCTTAAATATGAACCTTTAGCGAAGTCTCTAAGGCTATCTCATCTTCCTCATCAATAATTTATTGATAAAGCTCTCTATCATTAGGCTAGAGTAGGGATCTGAGGGTGTCTACCTCCCTATTATAAGAATTAGTCTTTGCTTTTACTCTTCTTTCGATTTGTAAGACTATATCTAGTCTTTTATCTCTGATTTTGTTATCCTCTATAGTTAAGATTGGCACTTAGAGTCCTCCTGGAGACTTACAAGAGTACCTATTTTTATAGATAAAATGAAAGGTCATCTGAATCAGCTCTCGTTTAATTTTTAAAGATAAGTAAGCAATCTTGAATAGCAATATGGCTTATAGAGAGCAAAGAAAACATGATCGTTCATCTATTTAGATGTATAGACCCATTAAAGCTAGCTATAGTACTTATTTTTCGAGTATTTAACCTCAGTGCAGTGAGTATTTTCCCAATCACTCTCTTTATCAATATTACTTCTTACTGAGAATGTCCAAATATAGCATCCTTAGTCTTCATAGTTATAAACTTTTCCTTGATATTAAGGATCTTGAATTTGACTGGCTGGCCCTTAGGCAAGTTCTTAACACAAAAATAGAACCACCCAGCTCTTGGAATCATAGTAGGGTCATTTCTAATGAGAAGAAGATAGTAGTTTACATCTTTCTTAAAAATTTGGTACATGTTCCCATTTTAAAAATCGGCATCGAATTCAATAGGCAAACTTCGAGTAATTGGGATCATGTGCAAATTATCTTTATAGTTTTGAACAGCTGTATGAATGGGATCTTACTATATCTTCACAAAAATTTACTTAAAGCTTGAATTATAGCTAGATTAGTAAAGTAACTCCACTTTTTAAAGTTCTTCTAACTCCTCAAAATCGTCTTCTATAAAATCTATGAACTCATCTTTGATCTTTCTTTCTCTAATTTTGAATTAAAGCAGAAATATTTATGTCATGAAAAGAATGAAAGAAATTTTGAATTCACCGTTGTCATCATCTTCACTGTCGTAGTTTGGATCAAACTCTGGGATTATAACTTCTTCCTGTTGCATACCCCTCCTTACTTTTAGAGTTGGATCTACTAGAACCTAGTCTGCTTTTGATCGGACTTAGTTAGTTCCCCTTCTTTTGGTTCCTTTTCTTCCCTCTATTTTTCTTATCATCCTTCTCTACTGAGATGAGTGGCACAAGAATTCTATCTCTATCTTCTTTTCGCCTTTTCTCTCTTGCCTTCTTGAGTTTTTGAAGCTGTTCCTCTAGCTCCTTTTTAATCTTCTCTTGCTTTTCCATCTCCATTCTGCGTCTTTTTTCCTCAATCCTCTCATTCTTGATAGGTTTTTTACTTCATGAGATCTAAGAGTCCCTAATCATCATCCTCCTCATCTTCATCTTCTTCGATTTTCTTTCTTCAGCTTAGAGCGTTTGTTCCATTTAAACTCATCTATTTCTCGCAAGTTCTCTGGGCGCCACCCGAATATCATATCGGGACCTAATGAGTAGCGCCCCATTTACTGAAACGGAAGTGGCTCAGGCGGCAGCATCAAAATAGCTTGTTAGTTAGTTTAAGCAATAAAAGAGTTCATTAAATGTTGCAAAGGAATAATATTGCAAGCATTAGAGAAGGAAGTATTTTGAGACTTGAGTGTTGAATTATTTTTATTTTTCAAAGTGGAATCTTACTGGCCAAATGATGATTGATTTAATCCTTAGGTGTCCTCGTTTAGTTTGATCACCACATCAATATCGTTTTCGTTAGGCCAGCGGAAAATGGTGCTTCTTTAGTAAGAAGTTACGAGATGTCTAGTGGTCTAATGAATTCTCAATTTAAAATAGAAGCGCACTATATCCAAAGATAGAATATTTTTTTTAATTTCCTGAATAGATTTGAGGGTCATTCGTTTTCTGGGGAATAAGCCATTTTGATTATTGACAGAAGTTCTATGTGAGTAATTCACTCTCAAATATTAAAGTAAAGTAAAGTAAAGTAAAATTTTAGGAATGGAATTAATAATCAATTTCAAATCTCAGCACTTAAAAGTACTAGATAAGAAACCGTACTATTATCCTATGTAAACTCTCAAATATTAAATCATTCCTTAATAAAATAATCTTAGATCAAAGCCACTCACCAAAACCACAACCGATTTAAACTTAATTATTTTTCATGTTAAGATAAGCACATAAGCCTCACTAGTATCACACCCTAAATGCCCTCAATCAGGCCCTAAATTATTATAATTTTTACTTTCCGTGTTTAAAGCTATATATTATTGTCTTTTTCACATTCATTACTCTCGCGTTCATTTTTAGTTAGAGGATGAAAAAGTTTAGAGAGGAAATAAAATGTGATTGAGTAATTATGACAAGGAAACGGTAAAGAAGGTAATATAATAATTATGAGATACGAATCCATTTATTTGCCTTTAGTATTACTAGCAAGTGCTCTAGTACAAACATAAGCTACAGCTTCAAATACTTGCAAGGCTCTATGCCTCTCAGGAGGAGCTAATAAAGGAGCTTATGAGGCAGGCCTTCTCTGGTAAGCTGATGCACAGTGACAAAGCTGAAGATTATTACTACGATTAATAATAATCTCAATAAATCTCCAAATATAAACTTAAGATATTGTGACAGGAGTGTCTGCAGGTGCAATTAATGCAGCAGCAGTTGCTGTGTGGCCGAAAGAGAAATCCAAGGAGATGACTGAATGGATAGCCGACCTTTGGAAAAACCTTAAGACTTCAGATGTCTATCAAAGTTGGACCTTAGGACTTGCTGCTGGTCTTACTGTAGAGAAGGGGCTGTACGATAACTCACCTCTTGAAGCATATCTCACTAAGACACTATCGCCATTTGGAAAACTAGAAAAGAAGTTTTAAATAACTCAATTTATTTATTCATTCCTGTAAGTTTGTTGTCTCAGCTGTAGATGTGAACACTGGTGAGTATGTAACCTTCGATGAGAAAATCCCCTTCTCAGATGTACCCAAGTCTATAGTATCTTCTTCCTCCATTCCATTCTTGTTCCCTCCAGCTACTTTCAGAGGACACTTGCTTATGGATGGCGGCACTGTTTGGAATACCAACATGGTTTCAGCTGTTGAGAAATGCAAGTCTCTTGGCTACAAAGATGAAGATATTAAGCTCGACATTTTACTCCTGAATCAACCGGAACTATCACAAGCTGACAGAAAAAAGAACATGACTACTATCTCATTTTAATAAGTAAAGAATTAATGGATGAGTCTCCAATTTCTTCAGGAGGAGGGAGATCAAGGGTTACTACGATGCACTCAGTGATGTGGAGAGTTTTAAAAGAGCTTAGCCAAGCATCGAGATAAGACATCTCTTCATCCCTTCAGTTCCTCTCGCATCTGGACTTGAAAAGCTCAGCTTTGACTGGAAAGAAACCGAATTCATAGATGCAATAAATTTTCAAAGTATATAAATTCATGTTTGAAGCAGGAAAGAAGGATGCATAAGCTTACTTAGATTCATAATCAGGCTAGCAATCCAAACTCTTAAGTTAATGGGTCGAGTCACCCCTACTTTAGAACGAGTATCCTAGTTACACAGATTTCATCAACAAACACACCTATTCACTCCTGATTTGATTGCATAGAGTGCTTCAAATAAATTACAGGAGCAAAATTATAATTCATGGATTAGTGTCAGTTGTCTTATATAATTATCGATCGAATATTTTTAATTTAGCTAACTTTTTAATTTAAAATTTTTTACTCTTTTCCGCACTCTTGCGTTCATGCAAGGTCTTCGTTTAGAAAACGAGCTAGGGATTAGGGCTACTTTAGTGTAATAAAGTTTGGTTTATATCGATTAATAGCTACTGTCATTAAAGTATTTGTTAATTTGAGGTTTTACTAAATTATTAATTAAGGATTAGATATTTAATAAACACTCTTGTATAATCAAGCTGTCCTCCCTCAGGCCTCTCTTTAATTATACTTTACCTCAAATATTATAATATCACTCTTTTTTACTAGAATTTATAAAAGTTGAACTCATTTTTGCATGTGAATATTTTATAGCATGAAATAAGGATCCATTTATAAGATTTCAGTGGCTGTGCTCATTTTCCTGGGCTATCTCACTACCACCACTCAAGCTGTTTGCAGAGCGGCTGCCTTCTCTGGAGGTGGCGCTAAAGGCGCTTACGAGGCTGGAGTCGTCTATGGCTTCAACCATAACGACAAACTCACTCCCAACGATTTCTCTTGGGATGTTGTTACTGGAGTGTCCGCAGGAGCCCTTTTAAATTAAAGACTATTATTATCCCTCAATTCAGCTGGTATCTCACTTTGGGAACCATCTGAAGGCAAAGCTATGTCTGAGTGGCTTCAGACAACCTGGCTCTCCCTCAACGACTCAGCAGTCTATGTTAACTGGCCTGGTGGATTTGCTCAGGGACTCACTACCGAGAGTGGAGTCTTCGACAACACCCCTCTCTTGAACTTGGTGACTGGATTCTTCACCGAGTTCAAAACACTCAAGAGAAAGACTGTTGTCTCATCGGTCGATGTTAACACTGGAGAGTACGTGATCTTCGATGATTCTCATCCTTACGAGGACTTACCCTATCTTACAGTGGCCTCAGCCTCTATTCCCTTCATTTTCCCTCACAGACACTCAATCTATATCTTTTAGAGTATATACACTATGGAGACCACATCTTGATGGACGGTGGCACAGTTTGGAACATCAACCTAGTCTCTGCTATCGATAAGTGCAAGGAATTGGGTCACGAGGATAGCGACATCATTCTCGACATTATCATGTGTGATAGTCCCTCAATTGACCCCACAACCCCTACTAGCAATGCTATCAGCAATTTCCTTCGCTACTACAACATCGATTCCTACTACAGTGGTATCAACGATGTTCTTGAGTTCAAAAAGACCCGCCCCAACGTTCAGTACAGATACTTAGTTATGCCTTCTAAGCCTATTGCTGGAGGTCTCGACATGCTCAACTTCAACCCCTCCAACACTCAGCCAATGATCGAGCTTGGAAAGCAAGATGCCGCCAATGCTATCAACTTGGGACACGGATCTGGCTTTGAACTCTTGGAAAACTATGCCAAGTTCCCAGAGGAGACCAAGGATAAACTTTCCTTCAATGAGTACCTTTCACAGCACTACAAACAGTGAGAGAGTACTACCACCAGTCATCGGATGCAAATTTATCGTATCAACCTAATCAAATATTTACTCACTCTGCATTAACAATTTCACCTCTAAATGCTTTCATATTGAATCTCAAACGCAGCTCAGTCATTTTGTATAGTATAAGAAAATCTGATTTAGATATCTATTCCTACATCATAGTAATTTACATATATTTTAAGACAACATACAACCCAATTTTTCCTTTTCATTTCATATATATTAAGATTGTTCAACTTGACTCAGCAATTTTAGCAACCACTGTCCTACTGAGCTGACCTTCTATCGGGTCTTCCTAGCTTTTTCGTTGCCTGGCTATTTCTCTCTCTATCTTATTATCGTCTGTTTAGCATTGTCTCATCCATCTATTTCTGCAATTCGTCTTGTCTTTTCAAAGCTAACTCTGCTAGTTTTACGAATGCTTGCTCTACATTTACATTGTTCTTAGCAGATGCCTCTATAAACATGATATCTCCGTTATCTTGGCTTATTTTATTACTATTTGTATATAAAATTCGTAATGATTGATGGCATGCTCTTTTTCCTTACTCATAACTGACTTGGCGTTCTTTGTCAAGGTCAGTTTTATTACCCACCACCATGAAGGGAAAACTCTCAGGTGAGTTAACCATGCTCTTTCCTAGAAAAGAAGTTTTCCAGCTGCTTATGTTCTCATAGGATTGGGAATTAGTCACGTCGTATACTAACAAGCAACAGTCAGCTCCTCTGTAAAAGGCAGTTCCTAAACTTTAATATCTTTCCTAGCCAGCAGTGTCCCATATCAATACCAAACATATATTATACCAAAATGTTTGGAGATATCTAAAGAGTGACTACTCTGCCGTTCACGTGCACTTCTTTATTTGAAATGTCTGCTCCGATAGTAGGCTTGAAGTTCTCTGTAAACTTGGAATTCTCAAACATTTGAATAAGCGAAGTCTTCCCCACTCCTGAATCTCCAATTGTTTTATAAATATATCTCAACAACTAAAACGTATAAGTATTTTTGCAACAACTTTGATAAAGCATTTCTTTTCAGGATGACTGTAGTTTGAACTTGCCCTGGATGCACTTCCGGTGGACTATGCTGAATAATTGCTATTCATTTTGATTATTATTGTTTTTTATCAAAATTATTTCACAAATTAAGTTAATTTATTCACACCTGACTAATTAATTCATAAACACTATTGAGATAATCTTGTAACTTCTATTCCCTAGATCATTAGAGAACTTAAAAAGCTAAAACTGAAGTTTTCAGGTTTCATAAGTGACTCCCATGAACACCCCATAAAATCTATTTAAAGCTAAATTCTTAGTGAATTTAAGGGTAAATATTAAATGTTAGTATAACTGCAGCAAGTACAAATACAACTAAAAGAGAGCACATCTCCATAGTTTGCACGATTCTAGAGTTGAAGTGAGACATGTCCATCATCATTAGTGCTTCCATTATCAAAAGCTTGTGGTTCCAAGGAATAGGAGTCTACACAAATTTCACAAAGTAATGCCCTCAATAAAATAAATAAATGCTTTCATTACTTAAAATATAAACTCCATTAGAACATTTGTCCTTGCAGAAGTAGGACCACTACTTTCGAATGATGCAAAATTAAAATGAATTTATGATAGCAGCAGTCTCACCAGTTATTGTATTTATTATTCTAAAGTCATATCTTTCATGCTTTTCCCAAGGGAACATTCCAAACACAGAAACCATATTCAATGCTGGAAACTGAAGCTTATAAATGTACCTCTCCCTATAATCGTAGAGCCTTAGTTTCACATTTTTGCAAAAGCATAGGCACTCTAAACTTGAAAATTATTCTACCTTTCCTAAATATCCAGTTGCAACATCAAACACAGCTGTGACAGGCTTTCTTCTATTACAAGGGCACATCCATCTAAAATCATTAAAATTGTTCTCATTTATTTAAAAGTACGAATGCTTTTTGTGAGATGCTTCTTGCGATTACTTGACTTGCCAACTGTCCTATAAGATCTACAGTGACTACAGCAAAAGAATTTGATGCAGTCAGGAGAAGTCTGTTTAAATTTTAAGAGTCTAAGTCCCTTGGTCACTTCATTTTCATCCCATTCATAAAGTTTGAATACGTTATCCTCTGGAATCAAACTACAAGTCATTCGCTCTACATAGTTTGCCTTGTTTTTAAGCACAAAAGTGTCGTTGTATAGAAGCTACTCCATTTGATTATTTGCTCTCTCAAATTTGAAGAGTGAAGGATCCAGAGGATAATTGCTTATTTCTTCTTTATTCTGGTTTATTGCCTTGATTACTTGGTAATTAGTCTCAGCATATTATCGAGGAGATTTCAAAAATAATTTTAAGAAGGAGGAAGTTTTTCTGGTCTGTTGTTGTCTATCTTGTCTAAACTGTAAGGTGGAAGTTTGACTTATTCATCTTCAAAATAAACTTTAGGCTGAAGTGGGAGTTTCGGAGGCTCTAATCTCGATCTTGAAAGATCATCATTGAAATTCAGGTCATCCCTCATAGTTTTAGGTTGCTTCTTTGGAAGTTGTTTCTTGATTGGGTTCATTTGAATGTTATTAGAGAGGCCACTGTACTTTAGATTTGTAAGAAAAGCATTCACTGCTGGGGCATCGAGCTGTGTTGTGGTTTGATAACCTGCCAAGTTATCAATAGTTGTATCTACTTGTTCATAGCTGCCATGAAGGTTCTTCAGAAACTAATCAGTTGGGTTTTCAGCTTCAGTATCCTTCCTAATAAAGAGGAACATATATATTTTAAAATATCCAATCTGTTGTCAGGACTTTCTTAAGTCTATCTTAGCTTATTCTTTTCCCAACCATTGCTTAATACAAAATTTGATCTCTCCTGAGTGGAATCATAAACCTGTTATCTTCTACTCGCTTCTCTCTCAAATATACTTTCATCTCCGCTTTCTTGTCCAGGAATATTAAACATTGCATTTTAAATTCCTCTTCCTCCCATCACATCCTAATTATGATTATTTCCTTCTGTGATTGTTTAAAGTTCATCAACTATGCAAAAGATTATAAAAAACAATGGAGATATTTTATTTAAAAATGCTCCTTTAGTTCATTCCACTTAATGATCTCTAGCCAAGAGTGCCAACAACATTATACAAATTTAAAAATGCATTCAGGAAAATATCCAAATAAGTAATAAAGGTTAAAAGGTTGAGCGTATCATAATTTCAAAAAGCATTTAAATTTTAATTTTAAATGCCTTTTGCCATTAATTCGTCTTAGAAATAGCTATTAATTTACTCCAATAGTAATATTTGAAGATTATTTTCTGGATTCAGTTTATTCAGGACCATTTTGGGCTTTTAGATATTAAAATTCACTCTGTTACTAAGACTACCTTCCTTAGCTGAGGTGGACTGAATTTTAAGCATGGAGTTGCTTCTATTAGTGGCTTGAAGTTGATGATTGTTGAGCAGAGTTTCTGAACCTGTTTTCTTACATCATTTTAAGTATGATAAATTTAAGTTTAAATTGAAAATATTAAAGCAAGATTACGATAATTTCAGAATAGAGATAATTATTAAAAAAGTTATTGTTAACATATGAGGTCCAAATGACTAAAATATTTGCATTATCAAACTCTAAAGTGTCTAGATATCACTGAGGGAGATTTCCCTTTCCAGTGTAGGTGAAGCCTTCCCACATGCCGCCTTTGAGAGAATCGACTAAGGATTCTGGAGAGCTCTTTAATGGCTGTTTGGTGAAGGTGTCATCGATGTATCTGACATCTGTCTGAGATTGAAGTCTTGGCTTGAAGGGTGGCTTGATCTCCTTTCTTAGAATCATTTCCCAATCAACTCCAGCGAACCAAGGGTGGGCCATAATCTCTTGTCCATCAGAAGGGCCACCTCCTAGTCTCGAGTTAGGATCTGCCACGAAAAGTCTGCGAAGCAAGTCCTGACACTGGGGAGAAATGGTGTCAGGAATTGCTACCTTGCAGTTTCTGATGTTGTCAAAAAGAAGGTCTCTGTTTCCTTCTGTGAGAGTGAAAGGAGGCTGGCCGGTAAGCATCTCATAGATAATGCATCCAACACTCCACCAATCAACTGCTCTTCCATGTCCCTTTCTATCAACGATTTCGGGAGCAAGATATTCTGGTGTACCGCAAAGAGTCTTTGCATCTTAGTTAGTCCTGATGTTTTCCTTAGAAAGGCCGAAATCAGTCAACTTAGCGTATCCATCCTTGTCGATCAAGACATTTTCTGGCTTCAGACTATATAACAAGTTAATTTAATTTTCTGTTTGGATTTGTTTATTAGTTAGATTTCTGTATTATTGATTATATAAGTGCTAAAAGTGCGGCTTCTTACTCTCTATAAACTATAAAGTGCTTGTGCAAATGATCGATGGCCAAGATTATATTTTAAAAATTGTCTTTAATGTGTAATGTGATTATTTGTGTGCAATAGAATTTGGTACTATAAATATGTTAACAAGAATGTGAGCAATGAATCCTACATCTTTTCGTCGAAGTTGCCTATTCTTGAAAGATGGAAGAAGAGTTCTCCTCCTGGACAGAATTCAAGAACGAAGTACAGCTTGTTCTTAGTCTGGAAAGCGAATGCCAATTCAATGATAAAGGGATGTTGAACATTTTCCTACAAAAATAAGTAAGGTAACTCATGAGTTAATGCAAAGAGAGCTGCTTACCAAAATAGATCTCTCGGCAATAGTGTGCTCAACTTAGTTCTTTTTAGTTGGGGGGGGAATTATTGACTTCATGCTATAAGACCTTATATGGAATTTAACAAATTTCCTTAATCAACGGTTTTATAACTTTCATCTTTATCAAGATTTATAGATAATTTATCAACAAAAAGTTGTGCAACATTTTATTTTAATGTTTTGGCTTTTTCAGCTGTCTTATTTTTATAATTTTGAGTTAATGTTTTTAAATTAAATCTATTTAATGTTAGCACACTTTAATTGGTAATAATTAATTTGGAAGAATATCCCATATTTTCTTTTTGATGAGATGCTTCTTGTTGAGGGTCTTAATAGCATACACCTGCTGATCATCCTTTTTCTTGCTCAAGATTAAAATAACTTTATTAAATTGTTAAGATGACCTTTCCATATGATCCGGTACCAATAACCTTGATTAGCTCGAAATCATCGATGGAGAGGGAACTGTCTTGCAGCTATACAATTATTAATCTCTATTAATGACTAGGTGGAACAAATTCGTAAAATCATTTATATAATTGCTTGGATGCTTACATTGAGATCTGAGAGGGAGGTAAGGCCTTAAGATTCCATTTATTAAAATAATTATCACTGAATAGATACACACCTCAACTATCAAACTAATCACCAGTCAAATCACAAACCTATAAAAAGTTTGCAAACTGGATATTTCTATTTCTCAAATTGAAAACTAGATTCTAGTACCTAAAATAAAATGAATCTAAGATATTATTGTAGGCATCAATTTATATGTAAAATAAATTTAATAAAATGAAATTAGAAAGAAGAGATGCAACTCCACCCTCTGCTTTGAGGGACTTGCTCAGTTAAGATATCTAGAATAAGTATAGACAAGAGAATGGAATCAGAGATCAAATTAATATGCCTCATAATTTTTATTTGCCTAAAATTAATCCTGACTCAGATATCGGAAGAGAACTAATTTACAAGCTTAAGTTGTCCTCATTTATATAATATTCTTTCTTAAGTATCTTGTCCTTAGGATTAACTTAAAATCCTATTATCTAGAGTATTCATAAAATATGCTCTGCAATTAAGCATGAAACTAAAAGCAGCAATTATGATTCTTATAATCCATCTCACGATTCACATAATAGAGGAAGAGACCTTATTCTAGATTCTTGGGTTTTAAAAGAAGAAATTTAAAAGCCAGCTGAAATGATGGCATCTTCAAAGGGCTTTGACTTTAACTCGCAACCGATTTGCTTCACTGTAGGTAGGCGATAAGATCTAGAGCACAGCTTGTGTAATTTGGAATTTCCAAAGACCCTTACCTTGTTCTTATACTAAATTGATGTGGGCAAAGCCTTTTGCTTTCCAGATAGAATTGCAAAGGAAGAAGCTAGAAATCTTATTTTACCTAGAGACTATGACAGCATGTTAGTCATACTTAAAGATAAAGTTTATGATAGTGCAAATTCTAAGAATCAAGTCTATAGCCGCAACTATCTTATTTATGATGGTGCCATAAAATATTTATTATGCTAATTAATTTCTGCCAGAGTTAATCCCACTTACAAGATTACTTTTAAAGTCTTGAATAAAGCCCCTATGCCATTTTAAATGGCCAGGAATGAAATAAAAATCTGTGAAGAGTGCAAGAAGCAGGCTACTATATTCTGTAAGAACGAAGACCTTTTCTTTTGCTTTTAATGCGATTACAACTGGCATAATCTATAAAGCGAAAGTCCACTTGGAGGTAATGCCTATACTGAGGATTTCACTAAAACGGCAAATAGAGAGAGTAAATTCTCAGAGCATATTCGATATGACTTGATTGAATTGGAGTCTCTGGCAGATAATGTTTAAAAAGACTATGGAAGTTGCAGCCTCCATAAAAAGAGGGCCTATGAATTCTTCTGTTAAAACTGTAGAGAGGCTATGTGCGCTCTTTGCATAGTAGACTTGCAGGAAAGACATTCCCCGAAGGAAGAACATAACATAGTGGAGCTCAGTTATGCTTATGATTAAGCTATGAGGGTCTTAAAAAGAAGAAACAACGATGTTGAGAATAAGTACTTTACAATAAGGGAATAGATGCAACAAGTTATTGAGAGCATGAAATAACTTAAAATAAACTCAGATGAGGTTGAAGAGAGACTCTATGCATTATTAAATGAAACACTAGCACTCTTAAAGCTCAAATTCGAAGAAAAATCTAACATCTTAAAAAATGACTTCTCGGAATTACAACGGCAAGAGCAAGAATTGAAGTATATCGAGGAATTTATGAGTCATTAGGCACACGAATGTGATCCAGTTTCATTCCTGCAGATATTTGATTCATTTCAGAAGCATCAGCAAAGCATATCGAGATAGAAAATAAGATTGACTGAGATACCAATTGATTTGAAGCTTGAAGGGAAACCAGTAATAGTAACCTCTAGTACAGTTGTTTCAAAAGAGCAAATGGCACAGTTTTCTTAAATTCAAGCCAATGACCTAAAATCTAATCTACTTGGCTGAGCTAAACTCTCTATTGCAAAGCATTTGTAAGTTTTTATCTTGATTTTATATTTTTATAGAGCTCCAAATTCCGCATCCAGCAATAAAACAGCATTCAAAGAAGACACTTTTGAGAAATCTCATATGTCAATTAGAAAAACAGAGGTCTTTGCATAACCAATTTCTGGATTATCAAAAAAACAAAAAAGGAAGCAACTAAAAGAAAAGATAGATACACTCTATAATAGACTCTACGATTAATTAAATCCTCATGGCTCGCAGCTTAACAAAAAGGGTGTTCGAAGAAACGATTAAGAGCTCATAATGCAGAAGTCTATCTTCGGATATTTTGTTAAACAGTATCCACAGACAATTTCAAATGATTCAGACTCTAGATTCATTTCAAAGATTTTCAAAGGCTCAACTATTCTCTCAAACTTGAATAAGTCTCTTCTTTACTTTAACTTACCTCCTGATCCTATCCTCAAAGACAGATCACTTCCTTAGCAACTTTTTCCACCTTAGGGATCTGACTGAAAGCTTCCTTTGATTTCTCAAGTAGTAGACTTCTTCGAGAGGAAGAAGGCGATGTTGATGCCTAACTTAATTTTAATGCAGGTTGAACTAAGAGGGTAAAAGATAGTGGTAGGTGGCTATTCCTCTCATGGGTGGGTGAGAGATTCTCAAGTAACTTAAATAGTTAATGGGATGGACCTAACCATGCGAATAGGAGGCGACGAGAGTTGCTTCCTTTTTAACTTGGGCTCAAATTTGAGATTTGATGCTACCAGAGTGAAAGAGAGAACCGGAGACCTCGGAATCTACACCTCAACTTTTTCTAGCTAGGAAGATGGAGCTTTTGATTCGGATCAAGATGGAACAGATGAGGCAGGCTCAGATGGAAATGAACAGATATTCAAAAAGCTTAGGAATAAGAGACCTAAACCTGATTAACTCGTACTTAAGTTTGGAGAAACGGATATCATAATTGCTGTAAGAATACTTATGAGTTTTATAAATTTAGGATGATTTCAAATCAGTTATAAGTAATATTCCTTCTATTTAATTTTAAATTAGCATAAATTGTTTAATTATTTTCTTAAAATCTTTTGATAGAGCATGAAGGATCTTAGAGAATTAAAATCCTTTTTAATTAAATTTAAACTTCTCTCATTTTTATTTGAATAATTTTTTTTTATAAATTACTTTATATTTTAATGATATTGATGGTCATTATTTCTCACTGAATGGAGACTTCACACACAAGTCTAAAGCAGATTCCATCATTCCTACCATCTCTGAGTTTTCACCAAGTTTTGTAGAAATTTGGACATTCCCAACTGCTAAATGATTCGCAAAGATAGATCAAGTTTAAAGTGAAACTAAAATTTTGCTGGCGCAGGATTAACTGCCCAACTTTATAAAATTTGAAACATTTAATTCACCAATCAATTCATGAATTTTAAACTCATTTCAAATTTTGATTAGTGGAATCGATTGAAGAGAGAGAAAGTGATTGATTCATGATTAAGAATATGAATTGAAATGATAAACTTAGATAAATATGCTAATTTCAGGATAATATCTTCATTCATTTCATCTTCATTAAAAATAAAATTGCATACTATAAATAATTTCTTTGATGTGTATATTCTATGCATTATCTTGAATAAGTATAATTTTATTCTCTTGGGCAATGCAAAATTCGTAGGGGTTTACTAACCATAAAATTGCGAAGACATTCATTCAATATCTAATAGAGGAATCCATTCATTCATTCAGCTTGCTTGTACTTTGCAATGAATCTCTCAACTCTCTCAACCTCCTCTCTTGAGCCAATAATTATATCACACTTTTGAGTGTATCCCTTAACTTTGATGAATAAATATCTCTCACACTCCTTACTCAAACTTATAAATTGATGTCAAGAACAGACTTCTCTCCATCGCTGGAAAGTCCTCCAGCCTTTTCAATAAGGTAGCTGATAGGAGCACACTCATAGAGCAATCTCAGCTTGGGAGTAATCTTGGGCTCTCCACTCACTGAAGAGAACACGCCCTCCTTCTTCTTAAAGACGTGATAGCAGTCTGGGGCCATACCACCTGAGTAGCGGAGGATGTAGCCATTTCTTGACCAGAATTAGATAGCATCCCTATAGCCGAGGTTATACTAGATAGAGCGAGTGTTGCCTGGTGAGAATTTTGAAAGAAAACTTAACTGATTAAGACAAATAGATAGATAGATTATGAGAAATACTTTCCCTCTGGCTTGATTCTAATGTTCTTCTCTGATACAACCCAGTTGAGATCACCGCTTTCGTTCTTTTGCAGAGTTGCCTCGTCCACACTCTTGGTATCAGGGTTGTAGATGAGGATGTTAGTTCTTGATCCATAGAGACAGAGGGCTGCTCCCACAATGTCTCTACCAGTCATAGTGTTGAGATCACCCTTAGGCCAGATTGCAAAGATGGAGCCGATTGTAAAGTTTGTGTCTATGATTGAGGAGCCATCTAAGGGATCAAAGGTAACGATATACTTTCCGTTGTCATCAAGTTGAGTCACGTAACTTCTCTCTTCTGAAAGACCAGCAAACACCATTCCCGTGTTCTTCAGAGATTCAAAGATGAAAATAATCAAGGCTATATTAAAATACACTGACTATCTCAATGTTGAATTATGATAGAGTCAGTTTGGACATCCTGATCGAGTTGAACATCTCCGAACTCATTTTGATTCTGGATCTTGTTGCTGGTTGAGTAGCGTAAATGCTCTGCAATATCTCTGCACGATTCCAAAATGCCTTGATAGACGATGCCCAGCTCTCCGGACAAGTTAAGGATTTCGAAGTTTTCCATCTATGGGTAAGTTAAGCTTAGTGAAGGTTGAGATGTTAGGAAAGATGAACAAATTTGGCAATGCCTTACTGTTTAGTTAAAGATAGGTATAAATTTGAGATTGATATTTGTAATGAATATAGCCAAAATATTAGAAGTATTAAATTAGGAATTTACATATAATAAGCACCAAAGAAAGATAAGTCATAACTGATTATATAAGGAATAACTCTGAAGATTATATTTTCCTTTCTTATTTATCTATTATCATGCTAAAGTGTTAATATAGATTAAAAGCAGAGTTAGAGGATATTTCATTAATTTATAGAGAACTTTAACATGATGTTAATGCTTCAAATGAAAGATAAAGTGAAGTCTTTTGATTTCCAGGAGATCATATTTATATAACTAATGAATAGTTTTAATAAATATGTAGTTGAACTATCAATTGGGATCTAAATCAATAGCTCTGAAATCTAAAAGATATCTACATTAGTAAACTAAGATTCACTCTCGCTCCCTGCTCCTTCTTAAATCTTATTAAATCATTCTTCCAAACTATGAGAATATTTGAATCACACAGAAGATAGAGAAAAATTAGATAGAGCGAATTTAAGGTTATTTAAAATAATAGAGAAATATCATTTCTCACTGATTCTTGAATTAATTAAATTTGTTCTTATTAGGAGGATCCAAATTAATTTTTATAATTCATAGCTTATATAATATTCTCATTATAAATATGATGAAGTTGCTTTATCATTATAAATATTTTTGCAATAATGGGTAATATTAGCACACGAGATAATTTGATGTGTCAAAATCCCTTAAAAGGCTCACGGGCTCAAGGGATAAAAGAAATTCAAACGCTCACATAAGATAGACAAGCTCAGATTATAGAAGTCTAAGCTGAGATTTCAACAGCAAATTAGTTCTGACTGCAACAAAGAGATGACAGAGATTAAGGTAAGACTAATAAACTTAATAAATTATGGAAGTATTTATCCAAGTATAGGGAGTTTCGCCCTTCGATAACTGTATGCAATTTTTGCACAGGAATCTAGAAGTCGATAGAGCCAATTGCGAATGGAGTGCCATCTTTTAGAGAGATTTATAGAAAAATTAAAGATCAAGTCGATCGCAAGTATCAAATGTACAAATGGAACTTTCCTAATTTTAAACTGATCCATATTATTGCATCTTTAAAGAAATTTAATCAAAAAATTTGTTTTTTGCCAACTATAAGTTTTTTGGGAAAATTTTTTCCCTTTCTTTACTTCAAGCAAAAATTCTTTAAATAAAGAGAACATTTTCATTTAAATGAGGAATCAATTCTCTACAATTATATTGTTTTGACAATTTTAGATTAAAAAATTTGTTTATTCCTTTTTCCTTCTTTGGCTAATTTATAAATTAATTACAAAAAAACACTTATTTTCTGATGCCAAGAAAAATGAAAAAATTTGATCTGAATTAGACTATATTTTTTAACTTTGAGGTGCAGATGCAAAAGGAAGTAGTAAAGAATAAAGCGATTAGATAATGCCTATCCGATTCGACCAAAGCAGATGCCTTTAATCTCACTTAAAACTCTTCAGATGATAAGGACACTCACAAATAGAACATAACCTAAATGTTCAACGATTCTCCCAGAGAAGGAGCAGAGAATTTATCAGACGATGATATCATGCTAGTTCAGACTTGCGATGATCGCAAATATTAAGACCAGCTCTCTGAAAATGAGTGTGATCCTGCAGGCTGCGGCTAAAAGAGAAATTAAAGACTCCTTGAGGATTCTAATTTTCAGAAGAAGCTGCAAGACTTGAGTAATGATCTTCTTTAGCAATCTGAGTCTATAGATTAGACATACTATAATTAGACTCCTCGCTTTTCAGCAGATGAAGAGGAATTGCTCAAGAGATAGCGATCGAGACAACTTCAGTTTCAGCCATCAAATATTTAAATGGAAGAATTTTTCAGTATACATTTTTTAAGTCAATGAGAAGGCAAGTCTCTGCAGATATGACTTTGGCATTATAAAAGAAGAGTAACTTTTTTACTTATTTTTAAATGAGGGAGAGGTACCAAACCATAATCAAGACTTCTCTCCATGGAAACGACTTATTTAAGCGTAAGCTTAAGATAATAACTAAACACATGTCAAGTTGCAGACATCCCCTTAGAATTCTTATAAACGAATTCGCATCTGTACTTGAAAATGTAGGATCTCAAGCTAGTAACCAAACAGTGATTTAAAGTGAAGAATCAAGCACATATCACAAAAGTGGAGTGAGGAATCTAAACAAGGTCTCAGATAGGCTAATTGGGGATGATACCTAAAAGATGCAAAGATTTGAGAAAGTTATAGAAGCAGTAAAAACATTTCTTACTGTTCTTAAGTTGGCCTTGGTATTTTTCTATTAGATAGATTACATGAATTTGAAGTTGGGGCAAAAGCATTTTCTTGAAGGATCAAGTAAAAGAAATGGTCTTGGGTGACTCTATTTCCTCTATTATTCTAAAAGCGGCTCACTTGGCTTATAGAGATTAAAATTTCTATGATTTAAAATTTACAATAGATGAGTATGTTGACTTTCAAAGAGCTCTTACTGTGTTAAGTAACGTTGACTTGAGCTTCTGGGAGGTCCCGGACCACTTCCACTTGAGTCAGAAATACTTAATTCAAAAGAAAAATGAGAAAAATCTTGAGCAACCGAGAATCCTTCTCTAAAATTTGGATGACGAAAATGTAGGTGAGTTTCAGATGGTGAAGTTCAATTAAACCAAGAGTCAAGTAGTCCCAGATTTTATTGCCAACACGGTAGATGCGCGTCCATTGGAAATATTTTCCCATTGTTAAAATTAATTTTAAAAAAATAGAAGAAATTACTTGAATAAACCTTTACCCCAAATAAAAAAAATTGGTTCCTTGAAAAAGGGGAAAAAAATTAAATGACAGGCTCATGTTCTAATTTAATTTTTGATAATTATTACTTTTAGTAAATTTCTAAACTTACTTATCAAAATATACCCTACCGCAAGAGCATCGAGCTTATGAAAGAGATGGAGAAAGTTCAAGCACTCAAAAAGAGAAAGCTACTTATAAAGTATATTTGGGAGAAAATGCAACAAGAAGTCTATGAATATTGGAAAGAGTATTCTATATTTTTATGTATCCGGGACTTGTAGCCTTTGATAAGATGCAAATCTTTGAAGATCAAAGACTTTGCATTGTCAGCTACTTAATAAACCTTTAAAATTATAGAGAAATGATTCTCTATAATGATAAAAATATAGTAAAATCGCAATGTGTTGAAATGTTTATAACATAAAAAGCACTCGAGCCCTTTGTGTCACACCATAATTAAAAAGATGCAACGCCTATGGCTACTATAGAAAGCTCAATTTCTGCTATTTTCAAAGACTCTGAGTTTGACCCTCAGGAACAAGAAAATGCCAGTGATGTTCACAGCAACTATTTTGGAAATGTCTCTTAGAACTTTGGAATCACTTCTAACAAAGTAGATCGCGAGACTTTTCATTTGCAGCCCTACCCTAATCTCTAACATTTAAAAGTGGCATAAGTTGACTTATAATCAGATAAAATGACCAAATTCAACATCGGAAATAGAAATCCATCGGTAACTTCATGGATGAGTAGGAAATCAGTCATCACTGGAATGCCAGAAAAGCAGGATTTCTTTAAGAAAATTCAGGAAATCAAAAAGAAAGTTTATATTTTAAAGCAAAGATAAGAGAGGATGACAAGAGTATTCTCTAAGAGGAGTTAGAACTTAGGAAAAAATTGAATTAAAATATCGGATTAGCTGCTCAGAGATCTTTTTATTAATATTAATTATCTTGGTACAACGAGAATTTGCTTTCTAAAATACAGCCTCGACCTGCTAAAAGATCCTTTATCCCATTAAATAACCCTTTCAACAGCTCAATGTTCCGCTTCTCAAATTATAAGAAAAGGCATGGATCCAAGGATATTATCACTTCTCTTTTCCCTTTTAAAAAAAACCCCCTTTTAAAAAATTTTCTAAATTTTTTTGGGCTTTTAAATTTGGAAAATTAACTTTTTTTCCAAAAAAAAAAAGGGGGCCCAAAAAAAAAAAAAAATTTTTTGTTTGAAAAATTTTTTTTTCCAAATTGGAAAAAACTTTTCAAACCCCCGTTTTTTATTGGGCACCCCTTTTTTTTTTCCCCCAAAAAAAGGTTTTTTTTCCCGAAAGCAAAAGTTTAAAAAAAAGTAACTACTCCAAGAATAGAAGCTACTTATAAAATAGCTTCAAAAATGTCTAAAACTCAACAATTAGGGAAGAACAAAGCTTAAAAATACCAAAAACACCTAATTTGGATAAAAATAAGGCAATATAATGAATAATCAATCTGGCTAATAAGAATCCCTTTAATCTTAATAACTGCTACTAAAATCATCGAATAATCTTATACTTGAGTATCAAATAATATTCTCTAGCTTTATATACAGCTATTAAATTATTCTCTCATTTCTACTTTAAGAATATGCAAAGTAGTAAGGAGTATTAATATAAATAATATAAATGTTGATACTATTTACATTCTCTCTGAGCTTTCTTTAAACCTATAGATAGCTATGATTACTTTCTATTACTTACAGTTTGGATGCCATCTTATTCAAAGATGCTCAGAAGAGGACGAGGAAAAAATTTACAGGTTGAGACTTTTACTCTCAATCTCATAATTTTGACGTAGATATCAGCATATATAGAAATGATAAAATATATTTAAGTAGTTATTGATAATTACTTTTGATCATTAAGTATTAGCTTGAGGATACTTAAAGAGGTCAAAGAGACTGGCATGTGCCATTTCTTGAACTGGAATATGAGTGTAGCCAGATTGATATTGTTAATGATTACTATAAACCGGATTGTATTTAAAATTACAATTAAATTAAAATTGATGACCTCATAACCTTAGAGTTGGGGATAGCTTTGATTATAAAGTGAGTTTTGCTGATGCAACTGATTCTGTTATTGTAATAGATAGGTTTGATAATCTATAGTATTCATAAATTGCTGCTGAAGAGGCTGTGGCTGTATAAAATTGGGCAAGTAAGGTTGACTTTGCATGCCTCTGATATTGTATGGAGATTGTGAAAGATAATTTATAATAAAAAAACAAAATGATATGATCATTTTAAACTGTAAATAATGAGGGGAGGGAGTATTTTGGGTCGAAGGCGTGTTGAATGAATTTTGAGGGAATGAGTCCTCTACTGCAAAGGTCTTCACGTTCTAGTATTGCTAAAGCTACTATTGATATAGTAGGTAACTAATCTCAACTATTTTAATAAAATTTATTAGGTTCTGCTCTTGAGCTTATGAATAAGGATCGATTAGTGTTGAAATCTCATGAAAACTTGGAGTTCCACCTTAAAACTGAGCTGCTAATCCTGGATGAACTTATAAGATGCTACTTTAGCCAGGTTAAACGAACTCAGGTAAGGCACTCTCACTATTATTCCCCATGCATTCATTGTAGTCTTAATTATACTACTCTTCCCATTCTTCCCCTTCAAATATTTAATTGTCCTCTATAATTTACTCGAACTCAGATCCGTAGATGAAATTACCCTCTTAATATTTGCTAGATGCTTAAGTTATGCATCCTAAGGATCCTTCGGGCTTTCTTTCAAATTTCCCAACCTTACTCTGATTAGGTTGAAATGCAGGATCTACTAGATTGTAGATCCCAAAAATATCTCCAGAACATCTCAAGACCAGATTCTTATCTCCTTAGAATAGCTTAATGAAACATCTTGCATGAATTCAATAAATGAGGAGAATAAATCTCAAAGAATAATGCAGTTATTTTGCTATCGCTGCCAGCTTAGTGTTCACAATTGTCATCTCTCTTTACACCAAGTCTTTCACTAAGTGCTGACAAGCTACTCTTAAAATAGCCGAAATACTGGTCTGCTACATACTTGATAAATAATAAGTGATGTCGTAATAGTTAGGGAAGCAAATTGACAGATCTGACAAAAACTGTTAAACAGTATTGGGTAGTTGACTTCCACAAACTAGTTTCAAAAGATAAGCGAAGTCATGATCCGTATGAAATCCATACCAATTATAATTTTATAATAGGTGCTAAATAAATTTTCAATGGATATCTTTATTCATCACAAGGCCAGACGTGATGAAGTATTCTGCAAATGTATCATAGTCAATTCCTTTCTTAGATAGCTCATCAAAATTTATGCCAGAGTTCATGAGCAGGTGAATAGAGCTGCTATTAAACCTCTCCTTTCTAAGAGAAGGATATTTATACTCTAACTCAAATTGCTTGAAGTTTTACTTACTTTAGGTCAAACTTAAAATTGAATTGCCATGTGCAATAAGGAGTCGGAAATTCTCCTTTTTCATTTGAGAGGGTGATTCCTAGCTAGATTAGTTTTAAATTGTTCACGTTTTCTCTCACTAGTAAGAACTAAAAAGCTTGAAATCAATCAATTAAAAATTTTAGTTAACAAATGCATATAATTGAGTCAATTTTTACCTATGTTGTTCCATCAAAAACATCTCCGGGAAATTCAGTGTCCTAAATCGTGATTAGCATTATAAAATAGTTACCATTCCCACGTAATTATATGTTTGAATAAGGTCAGATATTTTTTCCAACTCTTCAAAGAAGTTATCTTAGAATACCTCTACTACCTCTAGTGAAATACCCGTAGTTGATTTTTTCAGCAATTCAGCTTTATCCTCGGACTTGGCTTGAGCTCTAAAGCTTTTCTGATTTCCCTCTTCATCGTTATGATTTTGTAATGGCGTTATTGGTATATGCAATATGATATCACTTAAGAATTTAATTGAAGTAGGGAAGATGCTGAGATTGTCAAAGCGATCTGACATTTGCTTCTTCAAGATTTTTTAGTTAAATGGCTCAAGGTTTTAAGAAGATTGCTTGCGTGAGTCACTCATTTGATGAGATTTCTTAGCCCCAAGAGGTGATGATGAGTTACTTTGATGAATCAGGTTCAAGCTAAATTCTAGCTAGTCCTCGCTATCAGTCGTATTTTGCGTGGTTTGTGAGGGAAAGAGATGCTTGTGCAGGTCATGCATATTCAATTTTAAATTCAAGCAGTTTAATAAAGTCATGAGATTTAGATAGATCCTGAGAGAGAAAATCTTGGTTGGTGAAGAATCCTGAAGGTGCAGTGAGCAAAGTATTTTATTAATTCTAAAAAATGGATATAAATGGCCAGATAATTTGAAGGGAATAATACCTTAAAGAAAGCGTCATCTAGGTTTTAGTTGAGACTCTGATACTATGGCTGTAGGTTCTAGTGTGGTTGATAAAAGTGAAAGGCCTCAAAGCTATTACTTGCCTGGCTTGGAGTAAACTATCAATCATGATGGTTTTGAAATTCATTTGTAGAGTACAACTATTTCTTTAAATGAGAATTTAAAAAATCTTTAAGAACTAAGGATGGGATGGTTCTGCAATATTTGCTAACTTTTTGGATACCGAGTTTATGGCTGAAGTTGCAGAGCTTCCAAAATTATTTCTTAGCGGAGACTCTAAATTAGAGGTAGACTCGTTTGTGCTCTAGCTATAACTCTTTTAGTAGTAGTTCCAAGTATTTGGGATTTGAGTGGGCTATTGCTAATATTGCTGATACGAGGAGGCTTGCGATTGATAGTTTTGATATGGGAGCATTAGTGGAGCCTTTGAAAAATTAATGCAAATGATAGGATAATATCCTGATTTATATCTCACGATAGAATCAAATTGTTAGAGGGACTATGATTATATAATTGCTCTATTATAATTATTTATAAAAGTACTACAAAACTTAAAAAACTCAGAATTTAACAAATCTGGGCGAATTTTCTATTAGAGATTATAATTCAAAACAAAATTAAGAATGGCCAAATTCAGCGTATGCTAAGAAAGGAGATTTTAAATAAATAAAAACTCGAAATTGCATAGCTTCTCTTGTATTTCTTTTCTAGAGTAATTTTCAAATTATAATATTAACTCAGAATTTAGAGCAAAACTATTTCTTTGTTATAGTAGGAGCGTTATCAAGACTCTTCAAATGAGTTTCCTTCTTGAATTTAATTATATACAATTGCCAGTGCAATGATAGATAAAAGCTGCTTAATAATTTAATAAGATTCATAGCTTTAACTTAACTTTAACCATACTAATTTTTTAATATAAGTTTTACTCTACTTTTATAGAGAAATACTGGAGCATAAAAAATAATCTGATAAAAATTGAAATAGAAATTATGATAAATTTAAATTTACCTATTGGAAAAATTAACAAGGATGACTGACAGCCTGGAAGTAGGAGTACTTTTCTCTCTGATAATCCTGATCTTTTATATTCTTGGGGCTCATTTTATTGAAACACTAAAGGTTAAGAAAACTTGCTTTCATGTACTTTTCTATAACAAAATTTGATAGATAGACTTTATTCACGAATCTGGGATGGCAATCCTAATGGGCGCACTTTCAAGTTTGATATTGCATTTCGTAAGAACTTTTCATCTTTGAAATTTTGTAAATAGTTATCAGTAGCTCCTTTGCAGTTTAAAGAGTCAACCTTCTTCGTGTTTATTCTGCCTCCAATTATATTTGCAGCTGGTTACAACTTGAAGAAGAAAAACTTTGTGAGTAACTTTGGTTATATAGCTCTCTTTGGAATTTTGGGGACGATCCTTTCCTTCATAACACTCTCTTCGATGATCATCTTCTGGAATGATATGCTCAATAAGGCACACTCAAATCTAATGCTCTCTTCCAAAGAGTGTTTGCTTCTTGCTTCTGTTTTGTGCGCAACTGATACTGTAGCTGCACTAACAATAGTCAAAGAAAAGAACTACCCAACTCTTAACTCTATCCTCTTTGGAGAAGGAGTGGTTAATGATGCAGTGAGTATTTTGCTCTTCAGAGCAGTAGAGAGACTTATGTTGGCTGATATAAATGGTTCAGGCGTTAAAAGAACAAGCGAACCATCAGAGAGAGGTGGTTTTAATATCATGACATTTTCAGAAATGACAACTATGCTTATGAACTTTGCTATGCTAAGTATTTGCTCAATCTTTATAGGGGTAGCTTTTGGGTTAGGAAATGCCTTTCTGTATAAAAAGCTACCAGCATTAGAGAAGAATCATGTAAGAGAAATATTCCTCCTACTCTTATTCGCATACACAAGCTACATCGTATCTGAGCTCCTTGGTTTCTCTGGAGTAATTACCTTATTCGTTTGCGCTTTCACTATGGCTTATTACTCATTTTAAAATCTGTCACCTTAAAGTAAAATTGGAAGTGTAAATTTAATCATTAGATTATGAATTAACTGAGAATTAATAATAGTATACTCGCAATTGAAACTATCGGCCATGCGGCAGAAGCCTTTGTTTTCACTTACTTAGGACTCTGTATATATGGAATGGAGCAAGAGAAATTTTCATATTCTTTCTTTTTTGCAGTTTTAGTTTCATGCATCATTGCAAGAGCAATAGGAGTATTTATCCCCTTCATACTAGTCAACATTTGCAAAAGATTTAAAACGAGCTTAGACATTAAATAGATTGTGATTATTTGGTTTAGTGGGAGTATAAGAGGAGCTTATATTTATTTATATTGAATTATACAAGCTATAGCATTCGCTCTGAGTTTGCAGATTAATCCCTCAATTGCTCCAAATTCAAGTCTTTTAGTAAGCTCTACCCTAGTAGTGGTGCTGTTCACAACTCTTTTATTTGGAGGACTAATGACAGTCTTCGCTAAAATCATTGGCTTGAAAAAAGAGAGAACACTTGGGTTCCTGACATCAGGACTGACCAGTGAAAATAATACATAGCTAGCCAGAAGTGTAGAAGAGAAAGGAGCAGTTCAGGAGCTTTGGGAAAATTTTGACTATAAATACATGCAGCCACTATTCCTCAAAGAGATACTCCCATATGATGAGGTAAGCACTTCAGATAGTGCCACTCATTAGCAAGAAGGGCAAGAAGAAACCAAAGAGGATCTTTCAAATTCATTCAAAAGCAGTTTGGATTAAATAGCAGCACAAGAGAGAAATATAAGGAGTAGTAAGGGAAAGTTCAATAGGAGGAGTAGTGGAAATCAAAAGGAGATTGAGATGAAGAGCATCATATTCAATTGAACATTAGATAGATTATTTCATTAAATTAAGTTTAGCTGAGAAATATAGTACTCTTGAAATTTGATAACAAATGAAAAAATCTTGCGATATGTTCAAATCATCCCCACCATTAAGGTTTGTCCTACTGTTATAAGCCGGGTATTTACATTTATATAGGAGGGTGGTTGATATTTTTAATAGGTATTTAGTTGTTTCTAGAAGCAGGCAGCTCTGGGACTATGTCTAATGCAATAGATCTTTTCCCTTATTAACTCATAGGGATGAATGCTTTACTACTAATCTAAGGTCTGTTTGAATTAGGATGGATTTTTTACATCTAGCTCTAAGGCTTTGCCTCATGCTTCCTATAGTTATCATATAGTAAACGTTAAGAATCTAGCCTTCCAGCCTGAACTATTCTGCTAGCTCCTACCATTTACTTATAGTTTTAAAGGTTGTTCTAAACTTAAAGAGAGTCTCTTGACCTTGTTCGAGGCATCATAGGTTAGGGTATAGCTGCCTTTTAATAAATTTCAGATTAATTTGGAATGCTTGGCCTCATTTGATTGTTTGGTGTTACCAACTCACTATAATTTGCTGATGGTTGATAGCTAGGTCTTCCACTATCTATTCTTCTTTAATAAGTACTAGGAGTGGGCTGCTTTGAATGAAGCCCCAGATTTCCTTTGGACATGTATATCTCAGGCAGATTAGAGTTAACTTTTATTCTCTGCTTTCTTTAAGATTGAGGGAGGTTTTATTATGGAGTTTGAAAAAGTTGGATTTCAACAGGCTCTGCTTCATCTAGGATTTAAACTTTCTGAGCGCTGTCATGCTACACTGACTACTTTTTAGAAGAGCTATAGATTCTGGCAGGTCTCTGGTAAGGCCTGAGTTTATCACTTATTTGGATTATTCTAGAGCTCTTATCTCGGTTAAGAATGCTTTAATCTATCTTCCTTGTTGAAATTAAAATCATTAAAAGAAAGGTCAAATCAATATATAGTATTAAATTTTTCTTCCAGATAGCTAGCTTTAAGGAGGAGGAGTGTCTAGAGTAGAATAAGGATGATTAATTTGTGGCATTTCTTGCACTAAACTTTAGCTACTCTGTTATGATAAATACTGATTAGTGCCAGCTGTGACTTAGGTATTATGATTGCTACTATTTTACTATCTTATGTTTTGAAGTCTGTGTTGGCGGTTATATTGTGGAAGAGCTCTGCTAGTGGATCCATCCTACTACTAGACTTCAGCCATACCATTCCTAGAAGTTGGTGAAGTCTTGGGGATATGATTCTACTTGATCCTTTACCTATAATCCTTGATTCGCTTGTATTCTTCTGAATGTCGATCAAAAGGCCTTCCATTGATGGGAGGTGGGAGAGAGGAGATGTCATGACTTTTATTGATCTGAGAATTAACTTCTGCTGCAGCTTTCTATATTAAATTTCTCACTTCAATAGTTTAGTTTTCCTTTTCAGCGCTATCTAAAATGAGAGGTCTTAATTTTCTAGAATCCTATTCAATTGAGTTTCTAGCACTTGTAGGAACCTTTTCAACTGATTGGGCTTTATTAAAGATACCAAAAATATGTTATTTTTCTAAGCAAGTTCTCTGCTCTTTTCAGTTAATTAATTGAGTAGGATGGACTATTTTCCAATTCTTCTATGTATCATGCGCTCTGATCTTACTTTGCTCAAGCCAATATGGATTTTCGCATTCTCTTATGCAACAACATCTTGTTTAGTTATCTGCTAATCTAGGATCTCAATTTATTTGATAGGCTAAGCGGCAATAATATTAAAATAGCATCAAAATTGTTTAATTTAGCAATTTACTTTTTCTCCTCTATTTTAGCTGGCTCGAGTAGTAAAATTGACTCGCTTTAATCTGTTTCCTGTATTTTTATAATAGGATTTACTGCTTCTTTTTAGATCAAAATTTATTGCATTTCATTCTTATCAGAGATAGGATTAGGATCTTGCTATTGCTTCTAATCAGAGTTTTCAATAGGATGCTCTTCTTCTTGTATTGAATGCAAATTTTATTCTCTATTGTAAACTAAAGGATAATTTATTCTTAAAATGACTATTTACGATTGCTTTTACTATTCAAGATTCAAAATTTGTTCAGTTACAGTTAGAGAAGACGTTTAAGAGCTTGAGTTCTTAGAATCTTCTTGCTTAAACAATGAATAAAATTAAAGTATGTTGCTTCTAATCCTTCTTCTTCCTTCCATAATTGCTCTTAGGAAGTCTTTCTGACAACAATCTGAGATTCTTAGGCACTCTGATTGTGCCTAGCATCATATTGAGCTGTTCTAAGTTCTCATCCTCCTGATCATCAATTTTAATTCCCAGCTCTTCATTGAAGAATTGTTGACACTTCACCTAGAAAGCTGGAATGTTCATGATCTGTTTGCAAGTTGGCCTATTTTTAGGATCAACTTAGAGCATGCACTTTATTATAGCGCCCAATTCAGAGGAGAAAGAAGAGGAAATCCTTGGGTAAGCTCCTTTCATTACCTTTTAGTAAAGTCCCGACATGTCCTTGGCCGTGAATGGAGGACTAAGGGCAGTTAACTCGTAGACGACGCAACCAAGAGACCAAATATCTGATCTCTTATCATAAGGCTTGTCTTGCCAAACTTCTGGACTCGCATAGTAAGGAGTTCCTGTTTGTGTTTGGAGGATTCCCTACTTGGCTATTTTGCTCACATTCAGATCCCCTAGTTTCGCCCTTCCTTCTTTGGTGAGGAAAATATTTGCGCACTTTATGTCTCTATGAACTATTTTCAATTTATGCAGAGCTTGAAGTCCAGTAATCATGTCATAGAATATTCTCCATATGTCTGCCTCAGGCATGAATGTCTTTTCTTTTTTCAGTTTTTCGATTTTAGAGAAAACATCACCTCCATCAGCAAACTCCATCACTATGCACAAAGTGGAGGCAGCCTCTTCGAAAAAGGCGTCCTTATAGCCGATAATGTTTGGATGCTCAATTGAAGCCTAGAATTCTCACTTCATTTAGAGCGCTCTCTTTCTCTTTTTCGGATAGTTTCAGTAATTTGACCTATCACAAAATGTTTAATAAGAAGAGTAAGGATGGGATAAAACTTATAATTTCTATTTGTTAATTTTCACTATCGAATTTGAATCTGGCAATTTTAGATCGAATTGCTTGAAATATTTATTTACCTTTTTCAAAGCGTACTCTTGATCATCGCTTATTCTTTTCACTCGAAAGACATCTGAGAAAGCTCCTGATCCTATCAATTGAATTAGAGAAACAATTTGACACTTACCTAATTTAGAAAGTATAATAAAATCATCTATAGTTGAGTGGCTATGCTCAACTCCAGTTGTGTTCTCCGCCTTCATTCTTATTATTTAATTTAATTCTTAATCGCAAAAGCCTCACTTTTTTAAACAGTCAGTTCAATTTTTTAATTCTGCACTTTATTTTCAGTAGTGATTCTTCTATTTAACGAAAGTTGAGTCTTATTATAAATTTGGATTCAAATTTGTAAAGCAACTATAATAGATATTTATATCCCTTGTGAAATTATTATATTGATTTATTAATTGTAATAATAATTGTCATTGAGTAATAAACGAAGTATGGATTCAAAACAGCAGGCCTAGCAAAAGTCTAGACACAACAACAACAATCATCTCTTCATGTCTAAATCTACGATCGACACTGATCTGCAAAGTCAAGTGGTTCAGAGCTTCAATTATACAAGTAGTTTTGCACTTTAAATGTAATAATTTTTGAGCTTGGACTAGAAATATCTGCAGCAAATTGGAAGTGTCGTGTAATTAGATAAGCATTGAAAGTAAACTGTCTTCGATACTACTCTAAGCAACAATATGTCCAAATCACAAGAGAAACTAAAGCTTAGGCATCAGCCTCCTCTTGATGAAGTCAAGTCTGAAATGAGTATCTCCTTTTATAATATATTTGTGATATTTCTAAAACCCTACTCTTCTCAATTTTGAATAACTTACTTAGTGTTGTATCTGTGATAAATCACAAAAGAGCAAGGGAAGGAATCACAGCAAAGTTCAGTAAGAACAGATCCCATGAGACACTCTAGAACAATAATGAGCAGGATCTGTTTCAAATGCTGATATAAAACTCACCAAACCAGGTCTCTACTCCAGAAGTCTTAGTAGAGAAAAAGATAGTTATTCTTGGTCAGACCAAAGTCGGAAAGACCACTTTCATTAAAAAATTCATTCATAACGATAAGAATTTCACAGCTAAGGCTTAGACAGTTGGCGCTGAGACTAATAAAAAGGATCTTGAGGTGGGGGACTTCGGATGCAACATCAAAATTTGATTAAACATTTGGGATATTTAAAGTATAAGTTTGGAGGTTAAGTATATGCTTGATTATTTATGATACCACCGGATAAGAAAGATATAAAAGTCTCTGTCCTTTGTACTATAGAGACGCAGATGCCGCTATTTTCTTCTATAAATAAAATGATTTGGAATCTTTCAAAGAGATTAGAGACTACTGGATACCTTTAAAAATATGTTTATCTTTTTAATATCCCTAATTTTAGTGACTTCGGCCCTGAAAATGTGCTGATGATCCTAGTGGGAACCAGCATGCTAAGAGATTAAGGTACTGACGAATCAAAGTGTCTATTTTTAATAAATTATTCGTAAGTGGATTCCTTAATCAGAAATAGATGAACTTTAAAAAACTTCAAACATGGTTATCAGCAAGCATATAATTTTAGATGCCGATGACTGCGTCCAGTAAATAGAATCAACTATTAAATTTTTACTTTATGGCATGATATTTTTTTATTATGTACAAATTTAATACTTCTAAAAAGTAATGATTTATAAAATCAGTGTTTAACGAAATGGGAGAGATCATTAAATTGAAGGAACCCAATGTAAGTTTTGATTACCTTTTCTGATTTTGATTTAGTGCGCTCGTTAGAAATATCACAGTGTCAGATTATCTCGGGCTAGATTTTCAACTAAGGTCAATTAAAAGAAGAGCTCTAGGTGCTGCTGAGAAATTGCCACCTCATTTTTTGCAAATATTTAGTAGGGTTAACAATATCAACTCCGAAAAGAGCGTAAGCGACACACCAAACTTCGCTAACGTTCTTTTTCATCATCGAATAATTTTAATCATCTAATATGCTTCATATAGTCAACTTAATTAAATAAATCAGATAATATTTTATCTATCTTTATACAATGAAAGAGAATTTTTTTTTAAATTCATTATGATCATAGGAAATAAATTAAATTCACTTTTTCTTCTTTCCTTTAGGCTTTGATATTACCTCCGCGGGTTCTTCTTCTTTGATTTCTTCAAGTTAATAAAAAATTAATGAGCTAATTTAAATATGGTTGTAATATATTTAATGACTATGGAATTCTATCTTAATCTTTTAAAAGCATTCCATGCAGTTTTGATCCATTATAAACATCAACTAGTTATTGTTTTGGATGTAGGATTTGTCGCAAGACCCACAACTAAAGGCATAAGTAGTGCCAACTAGTTAGAAATTTTTCACGTTTACTGTTGCCAATACCCCAGCATCCTTCTTATTCTAAATGTGCATTAAGTTGTAGTTCACAAGCGCCTTGATTTATTTTTTGCATTTCGGGCACTACTTATCGAAACTAAGAATTTTCTACTTCAGACTTAGAAGTTTACAGTTAACTTCGAGATTTGAGTTACAACCGAAGCATACAAGTGAAAACTTAACCGTCTACAAATACATAGTACCTATGTTATTGAGATGAAGACCTATTATTTTTAACTCCGCTTTTCGATAGCTTTGAAGCAATTTTACAGCCTCTCTAATCTCCTCAGTTTCCATATGTAAGTCTAAAAACTACTCTTCTTTCTATTCCTCCTCTTCCTCCTATCTATCCTAGACATTTTGATTTTGCTAATTTTGCTGAGCTTTATCTTTTTAAAGCATGTTCATTATTTTTGTCTTACACTATATAGAAGACTTGGTCTCTATTACATCTGCAATTCTTTGCCATTTAGATTCCTCTTTGATATTTTTGAATAGTCTCACAGCATGCTCAAGTCTCTATGACTCTTCATTTTCCCATTTGGCATTAACATCTTCACTATTTGTTGAATTCTGTTCACTGATATCTGACAATAAAATAGTGTGAATAAATTTATTAATATGTAACAGTTAAGCAAGCTATTTTTCGACTGCTTTCTCAAAGATTTAATGCGCACTTGTCTCTACAATTTTCAACAAACTCAAAAGCATAAAAACAAGCATTTAAGAAATTATTGATTAAAGCCAATCTGGTTCTTGAACTGCCGATGTTGCTTTTATTTTGAGAAGCATTTGCTAGAAGAAATTTTCCAAAATGTGTCTCAGGTAAATTATCATCTAAATTAATTAAAAGATATAATTTGAGTAAGTAAATATTGATGTCTTGGTTCTTAATAATTATAATTGGCGGCTTTTCTCTTGAAATATACTTTCCTCTAAGTATAGAAACCTATAGCAGAATGTAGTCTGAAGCTAGAAAAACTGGGAAAATTGAAGACTTAACGGCTCTGTGGAAATCCTCCTTCGAGCATTTTGGAGTAAGACAGAGTTAGAATGCGAGCATAGGTGCAGCAGCTAAACTCTAAGAATTGCTCTGGCTTTCAGTAAGGGTTATGTTTTCGTTCAAGATCTTGAAGGATAAATAAATATATCTGTAGTTTGAGGATGATTAGTATCTACGAACGATTTGCAGTAGCTCTTTGACAAGTGGATCTTTCTCAGCTCGGACGGTAGATTGATAATTATTTTAGAAGAAAGCAAACCTAAGTCATATGATTAAATTTTATATAGTAAGGTCTAAAAGTATAGCTTCATTGAATTGGTAGCTCTTCTCAGTTTACAGGTTTTTAAAATTTTGAAAGTATTGCGCTTAGTCTTCTTATTTCGAGTGTTATTGGCCTGATTACGCTAACTGAGAAGACTCCATCGCTATAAAATGTATTATGATAATATTGATTATTAAATACTTCAATTAAGTGAAAAATTAAGCATCATAGAGCTATCGAAATGATGCTTTATAAATTGAGGTTTAAATGAAAGTTGTTCATACTAAATTATAATATGATACGTTATTTTTAAATAAAATGGCTTCTCTTAAATAATAAATCAAATTTTCATTGTTTGAGCATTTTTAATTAAGATATATTTTAAAAGAAGTTTTTATTGGATCGAAATATCTCAATTAAAATAAAAAGTTGTGAGAGATACATAATTATGAGAGTATGTATAAATAATAAGAGAAATTAAAGCCCATTTACTTTAGTATCCAATATTTTAATTATTTACGATGTTAGTCTGGTTAATTATAGAGGGAAGCACCTTCTATTATCATGTCTAACTAAATTTATAGCACATAATTTATTTCCATAGAGATTTCTTTGCTTCTTAACTTTTAACGTATTTATAATTATAGATTAGCATTTAAATAAATCAGAAGAAAACTCTCATCTCAGCAAATTTTTACTAAGTGGTAATTTACAATAATGGGTTTTGAATTACAAGGACTATAAGCTGTGTTGAAAATTTGGTTTCATCCATTTTTCCTTCTTTAAAAATAAAATTGTAATCTCCTAAGTAAGTCTCGCTAAATTAATTCTTGCTCCTTAAAAGCTTAGAATTTAAAGGAATATCAAATAAATTTATATATTAAATTAAAATGGAGCAAATTAGCGACAGTTTAATTGTCTTAGATTTAAATAACTACTACACCATTTGATTCAGCATAAAATTCTAAGAAATTTATTTCCTTTTAACTTTTGTGTGTGAGAGTTCAGTTCAGAGCTAAAAGCGACCCAAGATTTTAAAGTAGAGATATTCAAGTTTGGGATCAGTGAGTGCATCATATCTCGATACTGAGCAGCGCTATGAATATGAAAAAATAATAAACTCATATTAATTTTTGATAAGCTATCGAACAAACTGCAGGTCGAGTGGTATTTGAGCCATTTCTACAGCCTCCATGTTGCAGATCATCATATATTATTTTAATAAATCACTGATTTTAATTAAATTTTATAGAATATTAATTTTAATTTTTTGCTATATTTAATTTGAAAGAATAAATATTAGCTGAGTTGAAACTTATAACTAACTTCTTCCTTAAATCAGAATAGCAACTTTATCATATTTGAATTGATATTGTTAAAGTAGCGCATATTGTGATAAATATCATAATTTGAATATCCATTCTATCTATCTATAATTATAATAATATTTAAGCTAGCGATTAGGAGATTAGACAAGTTACCTACAATAATTTAATTTGTGCGCTCTCTTTAAGTGGTATTAATTTTAAGGAATAAAAATTAAATCCTTTTCGTTTCAAACACTAATAAAATTTAATGGGAAGAATAGATCCATAAATTATGATATTTTCTTATTTATAGTCTTACTAAACTAGATTAGCCCATCTCGAAAATAATAGAGTGATACTTTCCAAATAAATCTAGGAAGATTTTACCTATTTTAGATTTGCTTTTTACTTTGATCAGGCCTATAAAAGACACCTTCATAAAAGATTTAAATGCTAAAGAGAAATTCTTATAGATTTTAAAGCTAAATTTATTTGAAGTTCATTAGAATTTAAGGACTAGATCTTGCGTTTTTCAAGAGCAAGAGGTCAAAATTAAACTTTTTGATAGCATAAAATGCATAAAGTGGTATAATTTAATAAATAAATATGATTTAGAAGGGGAATAGACTCTCTACTGAATAAGGGACAAATTCAGCCCATTAAAATATAGACCTGAGCACATGGAATAAAGACACATCCACAGCTTCAGTACAAAATAATCAACGCAGATCCCTTCACGCACCTAAAAGTACTCTCAACTTCAAGTACTACAATCCAGAACCCACCCAAGATCAATCCCACAATCTCAACATAATCAAGAAACTCCAAACTAGTCTCACATCCCAAGAAGAAAGCATCATTCAATTATCATGATAGCCTGAATGGCCATTGAATTCTTTTCATTGTAGAATGCATTGAGAGGCTAGTCTCTAGAATTTATACTTCCTCTACTTAAAGCAAGTTTACGTTAAAGTTCAAGGATGAAACTTTAGAGTAGGATTACTGAAAAAGTATGCACAAGCAAGCAATTTGTGCAAATATTTGGATCTCCTATCATCTGTCTAATTATCATCCCATACTGCTTTTTCTGTTACTACTAATCGCCTTAACAAGGTCTAATCAAGATTGACTTTTTTCCATGGATTAAATGAAGATGATATTTTTTTAAAATGAAAATTCAAATGGATATTTGTCTTATTGCTCTTATGGACTTTTAACTCTCTGTTTTCATTTGTGTTTGTGAGGAAATTTGAGTTTATTGGTCTTCTTTACGGCAACTTTCAGTAGATTATTGTTGTGATTTTCCTGGGGGAGACTACAACATTATTGAAAGGACTAGTCAGTAGCGGAGATATCAGTATCTTCGTCTATATCATTTTAAAATTGGTTAAAAATGTGAATGCTTGTGTATAATTTGCACTGCACTTTGCTCGGTATGTTATTACCACTGGCAGTTACTATTTACCTATTTCTTCTGCTTCGCTTACATGATAATTTTTAAAATTAAATTTTTTTTCTTTTCTTTTTTCAAATTTTTCTTTTTTTAATTTTGAATGTTTTTTTTTTGTCTGAAGCGCATTTTGGAACAAACTCCACAATAAAACTTTTATCAAGCAAGAGATATCCCTGCTCCTGACCTTTACCCTAATCACTTAATTTAATGTTAACTTTACTTTTTCTGATAATTAATTTTGAATGTACTTCATCGCGAGGCACTTTGGAAAGTGAGATAGAGAAAACTTCAAGCAGAAATACAACCAGCGCCAGCTGTTGAAACTATTCAATTCAATTATGCGCTCTCACCACGATGGGATAATAGTCACCCAAGGAGAAGATATTATATTCAATAACAAGCAGATCATAGACCTACTCAAAGTTAAAACCAATACCCCCTCCTCTTCAGTTTGTTGTGCTCCACTCTCATAAAAGCAAGTATCTTCAGAACTCACCAAAGGGAAGAAATTGAGATGAAACAAAATAAGAAGAGCTACTTAGCGCTGCTATCAAGAAAAGATTGCAGGTTGTAGTCCAAAACTAAGAAGATGAGGATTCTGAAACCTGGGTATGTCTAGGAAAAGTATTCCTCGACTGAGCTTTTAAGTAAGAAAGATCTAACCTAAAATAATTTCCCTTATGAATAAATGTCATGCGATCTTGAGGGTAGCATTTCTAAAAAGTAGTAATTTTATGATGAAGAATTTTAGACAAAGAGATAATAAAGTGTTTAATTTTATATTTAAAGTTTTAAGAGACCTTCTATGTGGGATCATATCATTTAAAAAGCAGATGAGGATAAAAATACCTCTTAAATTGAAATAGTGGGAGTGAACTTTAAGATGGAAAGGGAAAATTAAGAGTGCAACCTTTAAGGTTTCATATAAGAAGTATAAGCAGGCACTTAAAGTTTCAAAGTGACTACAATAAGAGATATCTCTCTATACAACGCTCTTGAGAAGCAAAACAACTTTATCAAGTTCAAGAGTATTGCATTTGCTCAAGAAGGACATGAGTTTAGAAATCCACTCAATGTTTTTTTTAACTTTTAAATGCCATCACCAATTCTCTCCAGCTAATAGATAAAAATCAACTTGACGTACAGAGTAGCCTTTACTTTGATGTTGCTCTTAAAAGCTCAAAGCTTATGATGCATCTAATAAATGATATTCTGGACAGCAGTTAACTTGAAGCGAAAAGATTGGTTCTTAATTATGAGAAGACATCAACTACAAACATATTAAATTTAGGCATATCTTTAGTTTTTTCAACTGTTCATATTTTCTAAGAGTGTATTGATCTTCTAAAGTTTTAAGCTTTAAATACATCATACTCTTTAATTTATCGCTTAGAATAAGATGCTACAATTAGATTTCGAAATGAGTGCTGATTTCCCAGCCTATATAAATACAGATAACAACAGATTGAGTTTATCTAAATCAATAATTTCCCATGTAATTGTTAATTATTGAGGCAAATTTTGATAAATCTTCTTTCAAATGCTATAAAATACACAAACGAGGGCTTCGTAAAGATAATTGCAAAAATTGAGAAAGCCAGATCCGGAATGGATTCTCATTACTTGGAAATTTAAACCTTTTAGTCGATTATTTATTAACTCTTATGCTTAATTTAAGTGGTGGATTCTGGTGCGGGAATAGAGGACAGCTAAATAGATACAATCTTCGAAGCTTTCAACAAAGTGATGAATAATAGGGAGCTGAATTAAAATGGGTGTGGTCTGGGTCTAACAATAGTAAAGAATTTGGTGTTGGCTCTTGGCGGGACAATAAAGGTGAAATCAAAGTTAAGCAAGGGGACAAAATTCATAATTAGATTGCCTCATCACGAGTCTAAACTCAATGATAGCTCTCTAGATATTGAAGAGGTCAAAATCAGTGAGCAAAGTTATAGATTTGGAGAAATTGCTTAAGAGAGAGACAAAGAGATTTAAGGTAGGTTAGTAAGAAGAGGATATCTAGCTTACAGCATGAATTCAACTTTATTTTAAGCTATTAAATTTATTAATCCCCTTAATTTTTAATAATTAAAAGTTTAATTGAAAAATTTTTTAAAAATTTTGGAAATTTTTAATGGAAAAGAATTTTGATTTTTGCAACCCCTCATAAAGAGAGTCTATGAATTAAAGTCTAATATTTAAAAGGTCAACTAATCATAAATGTGCAATTGTCCTAATATAGGCTGGGCGACTTTCGAGATCGTTTTTAATTATTTGTGCTAATTTAATAATTTTAATATTTTAAAGTTAGAAATACAAAAGTATTTTCATAGAATTTAAAAATTTTAATTTTGCCCTTTTTCCCCTTGTTTTTATCCTTTTATTTTAATTCCATTAAAACAATTTTTTTCTTTTAAAAAGAAAAATATGAAATACTTTGAAAAATTTAAAAGGGTTCAAATAAATTATTTTTTTAAACTTTTTTTTGATAAAAGTTTTTTAAATAACTTTAAACAAAAATGGCCCAAAATTTAGGGATTTAAAACAAACCCCTTTAAAATAATTCTAAAAAGTCAATAAACATAACAAATCAATTTTGTTATATATATATATATTTTTGATTTATAGAACAGGGCCTTAGAGAAATAGAGTAGCATATGCCAGATTTTTAAATTCTCAGAAATAATAAATATAATTTGAATTGATTTGGATACATTATAAAAATACACTTGAATTGAATATGGACTTCAATGATATCTACGAAAGAGAGTGTTGTGCGTGCCCATCTATGTTGATTGCAGACGACGATCTCTTCAACTTGATAGCTCTTGAGGGGATGCTGCTTCAAATAGGAATCAAAGACATCTTTTATTTACAAATAACTCTTTTACTTATGTATTTATAGCATCTATAAAGCATTTAACGGAGAACAAGCCTTGTAAGCTTATTAGAGTAATTTAGCAGCCAAGAACTGCAAAAATCCATTTCGCCACAAGCCTATATCTATAATGATTCTTGACTACAAAATGCCAATCATGGATGGATTCCAGGCTGCCCAAAGGATAAGAGTCCTCGCTAAATAGGAACAGAGGCACCTCAAAATAGTGTTACTTAGCGGAGATACTCACGAGAGCGCTAGATTTAAGACCAATTAGATTTTTGACAAAATCGCACTCTTAAATTTTTTAACTAAGATAATCATTAGTTTTTTTTATTGAGCTGAATAATATTTTTAAAAATATAAAGAGGAGTATTTTTTAAAGAAAATATATTATCTTAAAGAATTTTTAATTATAAATACATCCTTGATTATTTAATTATTTTTAGTTTTTATATCTAGTTTATAATGCAAAATTGTGAGCAAGATAAAACTAAAACATGAAATTTCACATATTAAAATGATAAATAATGATTAATTTATTAAGTTTACGAGCTAAAATTTTATTTTATGATCATTTTTAATTACTATTACCTATATGTCTAATTAATTATTATAAACTCAAGCCTTTAACAATTCAATCTCTGAGTTAATTAGTTTGACCTGAGCTTGAAGATTAAAATTAATGATGAGGAGACTTTTCCATTTCAGATATTTGTGAACCTAATTCAAGAAGAGCTCTATTTTTCAAAATAAAGACACAATTTATAGGATTTTTCCTTTATAAGTAAATTTGAGAATATTTAATCTTATTTCATAATATAGCCTCTCTTTTGAATTTAAAATGATTTACTCACAAGCAACATCTGAGCTTTTAGGAGTCTCAATTTGATATAAATTATTAAATTATATTTTTTAAAGTCTTAATTAAACTAACGAATAACAATAAATTAAAGCGCTGCAAATTTTTTACGCATGCTCTAACAACCTTATAAAACTTTAAAGATCAATGATTTTTGAAAATATTGATTCTTAAAATTTGCACGGGAGCTATTCGAGATTTATCAACTCAAGGCTTATTTTGAAATTGTAATTAACCGTTAAATGAAATTAGTGAATTTTTTTCTGATATTTTCAAATTACATACTAATTGGAACTAACTGCTTCAGTTTTTCTAATTTTAAACTTGTCACCCAGGCATCTTTAGTATATTTTTAATTTAATCTAGATTTATTTTTTAATTTACATCTTAAATATAAACCATAACAATTTACAGAAAATATCAAGATCAATATTATAATGAAAAAAATATTTTTTTTACATCTCCCTAAATTAGAATATTTAGATTAATTATTGGCTGATGATTTGTAGAACAGCTAAATTGAGAGTTCTCGAATTAGAAAAAGCCCTATTAAAGAGGTTTTGAATGAAGCTTGAGAGCCTCTTCCTTTATAGCAATATATAATAAGTATTTTAGCTATCCAAGAAACTCAAATCAATTAAATAATTAATCATGAACTTACTATTATCAATAGAAAAAAGCTTTTCTTGTATATTAAAAGTCACCTCCCTCTAATAATTTAAAAAATAAATAGATATATAAGTATGAATAATTTAGCTGGCAGATTTGAGGATAAAAGGGAGCAGTGTGAATAAGATTGTAATATTTAAGTTAAATAGATAAGTTACCGCTCGATGCAAGCCCTCACTACAGAAGTCATCAACCCCCTTCTTTCTCAAATCTTGGAAGCAGCAAACACTGTCGACTCCCCCCTCACTCAACTTTAAATTTCGCTTTTAATCTAAGATAATATTAAAATTTATGCAAGTCGTCCCAGTCGTTACCATCACTATTGAGAAAAGGTAAATTTTAAAACACAAATACTTCAGCAAGGACTTTTCTATGGAATTGGAAGCCTTAGCAACTACCTCAAGATAAAATTTTAATGCCTGGAGGGTTTTTGATATGGAAGTTTGAATTAGCTAAAGTTTAAGCAAAATAAACATGTTAAAACTAATTTAAGATCTTTAAAAAACTATCATGACTTGAATCAAAATTAATTTTGATTAGTCTTTTGGTTGTGAGATGTATAAATGAGAATTTTATTATATTTAACTCCAAAAGAGGCAAGATGTATCAGCCCAAAAACAGTGAGAATTTCTTATCACAACCATTTATTAAACGCAAATATCTAATTATTTATATAAATTCTCACTCTTTCCATCTCATTACTTCATTCCCATAAGGAGCTAGAATATGATTTTATGTTTATTCACGAAGTAACCATGATTTATAGATTCTCATGGAAAATTGAACTTATAAGAAACTGTTTGTAAATGAAGTCTATATTTTAGAACTCTCTTGAGAAGACATGATTTTTATTCACTAGTTTTACACTATTTATTAAGACTTAGAACATTTAAAAAGCTAAAAATTATTTTAAACTAAAAACAAAAACAATAAATTAAGTTAAAGTTTTTCCCAAAAAATCTGTTTTTAACTCTTTTCTTTTGAACCTTATAAATTATTGCATAAAGATAAATTGAAATATTTTTTAATTAAGTCACGAGATTGAATAAACGTTTAAGATTCTGCATAAGTTTAAGTATTATTCAATTTAAAAACTAAAATTAGAGATGAGGAGATGCGCTTAATTATCTGGTCTCTTCTATCCTTTATATTCTATTTTATCTACTACTTAACTTTTTTAATATGAAATATATCTTTGGACTATGAATAAAAATTAAGTAGTTCTCAGCTCGTTGGAATCTGAAGTTAGAAATATATGGAAGTTTTACTAAATTTAAGCCTATGATTTAAATAAAAAATTGATCCTTGACAAGGTTGTCGTAGCCCTTTTCGTAAGTTCTGAAGTAGTAATATTAATTTTTCTTTAGAAAGATGGTTAGCTATATTTAATTTAAATGACTTAAAATTAGAATTCTTCATAATGGAATGCTTAGATTGGTGAATTAAAATCATTAATCTTCCGCTTTCATTATCAATTATAATTAATGGAGTCATCAAAGAATAAGCCAAATTAATAGGCGAGTAATCAGCCTAAAGATGGAAAATAATAGCCTCCTCCTCCTACTGACCAATAAAAGTCAAAGTATGCTCAAATGAGAGACAAGAGAAAAGACATGTACCAAGTCAGCAATGACCCCTTCGTCAGATCTTTACAAACCAGCAACAATGAAAAGGGTGTTCCTCAATATATCAACATACACAAGTTCCTTGAATCTAGGGCGCATGAGTTGAAGCACTTCACTCGCATACTTCAGAATAAGTTCACTAACAAACTTGAGATACCTACTATATAATGTGATCTAATTATAATGAGCATCAACTGTTACCAAAGCATATGAGACGGAGAGCCATGGCTCATAATATTTAATCCCATGAGAATAAGATTCAAGTCTCTCTTAGAAATGCAGCCTTCAGAGGGAGATGCAGTCAGCAGATCTCGCTGCAGAAAGCATAGAAGAAAGATAAAGTACTTACTCAATCTTTATGAGATGAGGCAGAGAAAGTAAAAATGGATTGAGACTCATATTTGGCATGCAAAGAGGTTCCAGATGAAGGAGCTTTGGGGTTTCCGAGTTGCATATAAATGCTATCAGAAGAGTGAGAGAGCTGTCTACAGGCTCTGCTAAAGAAATAGCGCATGCATCTATGACAAATCTTACACCAGGTATTTCCTTTTTGAGAAATAGAGTGCATCAAAGCTGAGGAAAATCAAAACCCCATAATATGATAAGAAAGTGAAAATAAGTTGTGTATAATTAATTTCTTTATTAATACTTATAATCATGCGAGTCAAACGCGAAATTACTCAGAAATAACTACATGATCCATCCTAT